>CAUYTI010072301.1:0-89769 GCA_963575145.1 Galago senegalensis | reverse complement strand
CCTACCACTCACCCTCCCTCCACTTACCCTCTCCTCTCCGTCTCCCCTCTCCCCATGTTCCTGGGCTAAAATTGGGTTATAGCTTTCCTATGAAAGCTATAAATTAGTTTCATAGTAGGGCTGAGTACATTGGATACTTTTCTTCCATTCTTGGAATACTTTGCTAAGAAGAATATCTTGATTACTTTAAAAAACTTTAACTGCATTAATACATTCATTGTAGAAAGATTAGAATAGTCTGATAAACAAAAAGAAAAATCACTTTGTAATTCCAGGACAAGAGACAGTTTTTATTGACATTTTAATATGTGTTCTTCTGATTTTTGTCCTTGCATGTGTATATTTTATACAAAGTATTATATTGTACATACTGCTTTACTAATCTATTTTTTTCTTTAATATATCAAAATAAGACTTTGGGGAATTAGAAGAATTGTATTCAGTTGTGGATGCAGGAGCAGATGGGTACAATACTTGGGAAATTCTTGATCTAAACCAGTGGTTCTCAAGCTGTGGGTCATAGCTCCTTTGGGAGTTGAACAACCCTTTCTCCTTTCACAGGGGTCACCTAAGATTATCGGAAATCACATATTTCTGATGGTCTTAGGAACCGAGACACCTCTCCTCATGTGTGGGGGTCACCACAACAATAGGACCTGTATTAAAGGGTCGTGGCATTAGGAAGGTTCACAACCACTGAACACATTGGATTGGGCATCTATTAGAGGTGTTAGACCTCAGCAAGAATCTGATAAACAAAATTCTCTTATTTTTTTTCCTGTTTGTTTATATGCCTCTTTATGTGGCAAGTATATTCTTTTTAGGTCTTGTAAGAGTACTGTTTCCTTTGTTTAAACTCCTTAAAATAAGGGGCCGGGCACAGTGGCTCATACCTGTAATCCCAAGTGAGGTGGGTGGATTGCCTGAGCTCACAGGTTCGAGACCAGCCTGAGCCCAAGCAAGACCTGGTCTCTAAAAATAGCTCGATGTTGTGGCAGGGACCTGTAGTCCCAGATACTTGAGAAGCCGAGGCAAGAGGATCACTTGAACCCAAGAGTTTGAGGTTGCTGTGAACTGTGATACCATAGCACTCTATTGAGGGTGATCAAGTGAGACTCTGTCACTAAATAAATCAATAAATTCCTTAGAATGTTGCCTCTTCTGGTCCACAGTGTTCAGTTGTGTATTTTCCTGCAGCTTCATTGCAATCATTGTGTTCAATACCATCTACACAGGTTGGCTTTCAGCAGCTTCTGTCATCTTCATCTCAGCAGCAGAGAATGCCCCAGTAGTCGGGTCATTTGAAGTCAGGTATCTAGGAGGACAAAGACCATAGATGAGAAACTCATGCATAGTAGATTTATGATGTTTGGAAACATATGATCTTGTCAAGATCACTGCATAAGGCCCATAGCCAGTTAAGACTTGAGAAGTATTTTGAAATACTTCCCTGGCTGGTACCAATTGCTCTTTGTTCTGGACCTTCAGTCACAGTCATCCTAGCAGGTGCATGCACCGTCTGGTACATTGCGATGCCAATCCTAGTTGATGTGGTAGTTACAATGTTTCAAATAGTGGATATTGAATGCAGATGCTCTTTGAAACATAGACTGGCAATTGACAAAGCCAATAATTGGTAATTAATTTTCAGATGTTCATTTGGGTATCTAGACTGATAATCTTTAATGTAAAACAATTAGGACAGCATCTTTATGGGAAAGTTGAACCATGACCACAACTGGCCTTGTACTGAAAATATAATGCTCACAGAAATAGCTTGGTAACTTAAAAGTGTTAAGTTTATATGCTGGGAAGACTTGAATCAGAATAAAGAATGACTTTTATTACTAAGAACCATGAGAAATACAATAAGCAAATAAGTTACAGTGATCATGTTTATTTCTGAAGCAAGAAAACTCTCATGATTCTGGAGACTAAGCTAAGAGAAGGGTCAGTCCTATTCAAAAGGCAGCTTCAAAAGTAGCACTAATCAGATTAGTTTGTACAAAATATGGCATTTGCTTTCTTTTTGGAACTATCATTCTCTGATCAACAGCATCTTTGTATTATGTCGACAATGCAGTTACTTCAGGGCTGTAAAACCAAACACACATCTAGATAATTGAAAATTGTAGTTTTCAACTGGAGGCAGTGACCCTTGACTGCCCATTTGTGGCCCAGATGCTGAGATCCATTTGCTGAGTTTGTGGTTAAAAGCCAGCCAGTCTGGCTGACTGATAACCTGGACAAGTGGCACCTGCTGCTGTGTCTTTAGGGTTCCTGAGCATCCTCTTCCTCTCTCCCCTTAATTCTTCTTGCTCTCGTTCCTCCCCTTTCCTTATTCTTCTTACATTTGGTGACCTCCTCCTTTTTCTTCACTTCTTTCCTTCTTGTAGACTGATGGACAGAATTGGCTTACGTTCCCACTGGTGTTCCAAACTATAAGTAAATAAATAAATAAGCTCCTGGAACCATGAGAGTTGGTGTTTAACTATTTGAATTTTACCTTCAAAATGTGGTCATCTTTCAGTATAGCTTAGAAATAAACATGGCAAAGTGGGGCAGATTCTGTGTAGGTAAGAGTTATGCTGCATTTGCCTGAAAGGGATAAAAGAATAAATATTTTTGTAGTTTATCCTCAGGTCACTAAACTATCTTCCCTCTCTGGAGGCCAGAGATGATGGGCGTATCTAGTCAAATTGTAAAAATCCTATAGAAGATAAAATACCCCCACTGTGTTTTTAAGTTTCCTAGATTTTCATAAAAATGTTTCTTACATTTATTCATGACTATTCACATCTTGGAAAACTTCATTAAATCATGCTCTTAAATTATCCATAATTGTTTGTGTAGAGAGTCAACAGGAACAGGTCAGTTGTTGCTGTACGCGTATCTAAATAAACGCTTTTCTATGTGATAAAAGCAGCTTCATGAAACCTTGAGATGCTTCCAAGCCATGGAAAACTCAGGACACTTAGCCCGTCAGAGCAGCCACATTGATCTAAGCAGGCATTGAGATGGTTGGCAGCACAGCCCGATTTCACTTCTACAGAATTCAAATTCTTTGAGTAATAAGGGATGAGTATAAACTTTTAATGTCCATCATTATTTAAGCCGGTGACTGTAACTGGCCTGCTTGTAGATGCCAGGCACTCCTGATTGAACAGGCATGTGATGAGAGAGTCATTTGTCACTTTGGATAGTGCTGGAAACCAGAACATAGTTAGTTGAGGCAAGATATGTGGTGTTTATTAAATTTTCTGACTATCTTAAAGTAGTACAATGCAAAACAGCTGGTAAAAAGGATAGCCCAATTAGTTCATCTGAAATTTTCACTTTTCCAGTAAATAATTTGAATTGCCTTAGCAGTTCCTGAAAGATGCTATGTGCCAGGTCCACTGGTCAATTTAAGTGATTTCAAAGTTCCGTATTCAGAGAGGGATTTGCATAGCATGGCACTTGGTCACAGTGACCCATACGAAGCAATGCCCCTCTGCTCCTCAAGCTCCCCTTTCTCCCACAGAATCTTCCTCCCCACAGGATTCCTTTCCAAACTACACCTTATTCCTCCCCATTTACTCAGGGCATGGCATTTAGTTATTTGTTGAGAGAAAAACAATGTGATTAAATTAACCCATATCGCATATGTCTAATAGCCCCCATCTCCCCCAGGATATTAGCATCTTAAGAGAACTTCAAGGTTCATGCAAGTGACTTCACTGATTGAAAGGATTTCAAACAGTAGAATGTAGTAAAATAAAGATTTGTGGACACCATGGCGAGCCCTTTGGCCACAAAGCAAGAAAGCTTTCCTTTTGCCCATAGTTCCAGATATAGCTTTGTGCAGGAATAGGAGAATCATTTGCATGCTTTGCAGTCCTCTTTATATTTCCCAGATTCATATTTAAAAGTCATATATAATGCCTCTTGCAAAATTAAATTGCCAAAGAATATAAATGCCATCTTGGCTTAGGAAAAAATATGTAGAGAAATCTTTTAGTTAATGCACTGTTGAAAAAATTGATAGACTTCATGAGTGTAAAAGATGCAAGGACCTATTTGAAACTCACCAGAAACAGATGTCTCCCTACCTGTGCTTTGTGGTGAAAATGTGATCTCTCTCCCCATAGCACTTTCTGTTCTGTAATTAAATTCAGTCGCATTGTTAATGTACTGTTGACATTAACTTGTATCTCATATACACAAGACTGGGAATACACATACGGTAACTTGAAACAGCTGTTTGCAAAATTACTACAATATGGCCAATACTTCTTTTAACCATAATGTCTTTCTATTTAAACATGATTTGCATCTGTAAGCACTTATTAGATATAAAATTAAAAGATTTATGAGATGAAAATGAATTTTGATGCTACGTTAATATTGCATTTGATGATAGTAGGGTAGACAAAGGAAGGGAGGAGAAATGTCAGCGCGGACCAGGAGCCTGCTCCTGTTGGTGTGCTCGCCAAAGGTCAGGGCCTGCTTGGACATCTTCACACACTCTGGGAGCTCCAGTTAGCCGATAGCTGGGAAAGGGACAGCAATATGGTTCTTAGCTCTTGGTGTGAAAATGGCAGAATCTTTATGAGAAGTTATGTGATTGTCCCCTTCTTCCTCCAGTAACCCCACTTTTAGCTAGCTGATACCTGAAATTACCCAACAAAAGTGTCATAGTTTGTCTTTTCTTAAAATTTCAGTCTCCACATGAGGGCTTGAGGTTTGAGATGTTATTTGTTTGGACATAGGTATGCCTTCATCCAATTCTTCCTAGTTTAGATAAGGTGGAGAGAGCATCTGCCCCTGCTGCTATGAGCACGGAGTCAGGCACAGCAAAGAGGAGGCCTGTATCACGTGTAGCCTGTGTGAACAGCAGGCTGGAGGGCCCAGCACCTGGGGTCAGGCCTGAGCTCCCAACAGCCTCCACAGTGGGTCAAAGATGGAGATTTTCTTATGTACCTCACATCTTCTCCAACTGCTTCTTTCAGATCCCACCTTGGTCTACAGGGCACAGTGGGACAAATATCTGGTGCTCACTAAAGAGGAGATTAGGAAGTTGTGATGCTATTTCTTTTTTCTTTTCTTTTCTTTTTTTTTTTTTTGAGACAGAGTCTCAAGCTGTCCCCCTGGGTAGAGTGCCATGGCATCACAACTCACAGCAACCTCCAACTCCTGGGCTCAAGCGAGTCTCCTGCCTCAGCCTCCCAAGTAGCTGGGACCATAGGCACCCGCCACAATGCTTGGCTATTTTTTGGTTGCAGCCGTTATTGTTGTTTGGCAGGCCCGGGCTGGATTCGAACCTGCCACCTTAGATGTATGTGGCTGGCGCCTTAGCCACTTGAGCCATAGGCGCCAAGCCTGTGATGCTATTTCTAACATGATGCCTTGTCAAAGCCTTTTGGATAACTTCTATTGGGAACACAAATTCTAACCCTGGAAAACACTATAGTTGGTTATGTTATGTTTCATTTTTTCATTTTATAAAAATGAATTGAGTGTCTTTCTTGGGCTAGGCAATTTGGTTTTAAACTGAGAATGCAAAGATGAAAATAATGATACAAGTAGAAGAAGCCAGACATAAAAGAGCACACACTACGTGATCCTATTTCTATCAAACATCCAGGAGAGGCAAATCCGTAGAGATTGAAAGCAAATCAGTTGCCAAAGTCTGGACGCTAAAGGACTGAAGAGCAGAAGGGTGAAAAGGGACTGTTATGTTTCTTTTGGGGATGATGAACATATCCTAAAGTTAGATTTTCATGAAGGTTGCAAAACTGTGTAAACACATTAAAAACCACTGAACTGTATTCTTTAAATGAATGAACTTCACAGTAGATAAGCTATATCTCAATAAAACAATTAAAAATAAATAAACACAATCCACCAAGCAAACAAAAAAGCAAATCTCAGTCCCTTTCTCATGGAGCTTACATTCCAGCCAGTACACACGCAAACAAAGAGAAAAATTCGAGCTCTCTGGAGATGCTAGTTATGGTATATGTATATGATGGAATACAATTCAGCCATAAAAAGATAGAGACTTTACATCTTTTGTATTAAACTGGATAGAGTTGAAGAACCATCTTCTTAGTAAAATATCACAAGAATGTAAAAGCAAGTATCCAATGTATGCAGTACTAATATAACACCAATGGATAAATAACTATATTCTCGCATGAGAGAAAAATACAAGTTCAAGGGGGTTGAGGGGGAGGAGAAAGGGGGATTGGTAAACTCTCACCTAATGTAAGGATATACAGCACACTCCCTGGGGGAAGGGCTGGACTCAACTTGAACTTTACCTAACAATGCAAACAGTGTAACCTAATCATTTATACCCTGAGACTACTCTGAAATTAAAAGAGAGAGAGAGAGAGAGAGAGAGAGAGAAGGCTGCTCTGGCAGTGAGCAAAGGGAACACAAAGAAAAGATACTGTTTGGGGAATCAGAAACAGTCCTAGAAGAGATGACATCTAAGCTGAGAAGTCATGGACAAGTGTTCGCTGAAGCCCTACTCTGCATAAGACATGGTAGAAAAATGAAAGGGTTAATCTAAGCTTGAGATGCTCAGTTTGAGTGGGATAGGATATACATAGGTGATCACAGATAATTACATTCTACTGTGAACGTGCGATGACAGAGACGGACACAGTGACCATGGACTTCACAAGAAAAGGGAGATCAATCCAGTTAGGGGGGTGGAGGCCAAGTAGAAATTAGATTTCTGGGGAGAGGCAGTTACACATCAACATAATGTTCTGGTGTCTGCTACCCAGTGGAGGCCTCTGCCACAGCGTATAGGACTGGGTCTCCCTCGTCAGGAATCTGTCTCAGCGCCTGCCAGTGAGAAGACTCCATGACGGTCAGGAGATCAGAGTGGTCAGGAGGACAGAGGTGGTCAGGAAAGCTGTGAGGAGAAGAAAAGGGCAGCGAGACCAAGTTTGTGGCAGAAATCCTGCTAAGAGGGACTTCCACATATTCAGCAGGGTACAGAGATGCCAGCTTTCTCCCCCCCACCCCAAGTTCTCTATAGCTTTAAAAGGTGGAGACTTTATGACTCTGTAGTCCAGTATTTCCTAGCATCTTCTCATTGGGGTGATTTCTGGAAGCTTGGTCACTTGTCACCTCTTGAGAGAAGCACCTGGTAGACGTCTCCCCAGCAGTCCCTCCCTGCTCTGTCACTGCTTGGCAGAGGCCTGAACCACATTCCCCACATGTCCAGACCAGCACCTGGCGGAGGCATCCAGAGGTATAGAACCTGTTATTCTAAAGATTTTACATCCTGCTATAAATCAAAACTAAAAGCAGTGTTTTAAAGGAACTAATTCAATGGTTATAAGATCATTTGGTACTTTATTACGTGCACTCTGTGTGCACATTTTTTATGTATACACTTGTGTGTATTTATACAGCATGAATGAGTTTTTGTTTGAAATAATCCAGAATTCCTGTTTTCAAGTCCTTTATTTGATACACACCCTGCTCAGACGCAAACCAGAGAAGGCTTGGTTTTAGCCCAGCAGTTTTGATTTTCTTGTCTACAGAGGCAGTGTAACAAGTCCATGATCAGTGGAGAAGGAAAGGCATTTATTTTCACTGTATTTTATAACAGTTTACTGAAGATGACTGCCCAGGGATGCTTCTATTGGAAGAGAAATTGACTTCAAGAAACGCGGTACTTCAAAGACTTATGATGACCTCAGGAAACAGAAAAACACCACTTAAGCCAATCTCCTATTTGAGATTGCCCATTCTTTTGGGAAATAAAAACATGAGATGCGATGTCTGTATCAGCCTCATCTCAGAATCTATAAATAATTCATGGAAGGTATCAATTTATTTCTGAGATAGGTAGCCAAGAGAGAGCTCCAACTGTTTACCAATAACATGGCCCTGGAAACTCCATCCTATTGAAATTACTCCTATTCTTGGCAAGAATAACTTGTGCTAAGGGTTGCATCCACACCCTTTTAAAAAACATGCCATTGATTTTGCATAACTAATGTGAACCATTGAAATGGGTATTCTTTAGAGGCAAGTGTGAACAGAGACCAGGTTTTCCCCGTGGGCGTACACATGTGGCTGTACCCAATCTCTGCCACTTGATGCCTAAACTGATTTTATGCTACCAGGGCATTGATTCCATCCCCTGTCCCCCCACACTATTCGTAATTTAGACAAAATTGTACCTTATAAGTAGAAGTAGCTGCAAATAATTCCATGCCCTGCCAATGACATAGGCACTGATTTTTAACAAAAGGCTCATCAAGTCTTTATGATACTGTAAAACTAGAGAGCTCATGCCCATTAAAACACAAGCTTCATGTTACATGTAATTAAGGCAAGGAGAAGAATGTAAAAACGTAAGCTTTAAAATGTATCTTGTATTACATATTAAATGTACACAGAAAATATACTGCATAAGTTTTCATTTTAAAGGCAAAAACAAGCACAAATTGTCCCAGGAGACAATCTCTTGGGCAAAGAAAACAATTTAGTAAAAAAATATGGGGTGCTATTTCTAGTTCTCTAGAAGACCAATTATACTGATAATTAGAGTCACATTCACCTGCCATTTGGCTGATCCAAATTTTCATTTTTGGTCTAATAAAGACTTACAATTATTATTTATTTTTTCTTTCAGAATTAGATCCTCCCGCGTGACTGTAGACATTAAGAAAAGTTTTGAAGAGATGTCCAAGAGCTGTCAAAGGCAGCTGGAGAGTGCTTATGATACGTACCCATTCTAGAGCCCAGTGGGGAAGGAGTCTGTTCAGGAATGAAGGCCCACGCTGAGCCTCTCTCTCAACCCCTCCGATGGTGATGGGCCTCATGGACTCACGTAGGTTTGTTTGGTCCAAGGATGGCTTTTGCTATCATCCATGTACTTTGTATGTACAAGAATTCTGAACCCCCACATCCATCTCCAGCTATTGGAGTAAAAAGATCTACTGGAAACCAAGCAAACTCTTCTATGTAAATGGAGATTGGTGGATGTATGATTATATTATGATGTTATGTTGCTTTATTTTAATGTTTTAAAACTTTTTCCAAAATTCAAATTAAAGACTTCACTTTAAAAGCAGGGAAACTACAAACCAAATAAATTGAAGAGTGAAAACAAATAAAGTATTGACCTTGATGCCAAACACTGAGATTTCAAGCTACAGATTTTGAACAAATTTTATGATTTAAAAAAAGTGGAAATACAATCAGCAACATATATAAATAAATTACATACTATCACTATTAAATTGTTTAGCTTAGCATTAAACCTGTATTGAATTGGTGCATTTCTTCAGCCATTCATAAAATAAGTCACTATGTAATTAAGAATCAATTAAATGTATTTTGTATTTTTGAAACCATGTTGATTCTGAATTCTGACTTACCAATACTTGATTTTAGGACATATCTAAACATCTTATAAATTTCATAAGAATTACATTTTCATGTAATAAAAAGTATGATTTTTTTATCTCATATAATAAAAAAATCATTTGATGCTACATATAAATCATCTAAGAAAATATCTTGGTTAGACTCCGCACGCGTAGCACAGTGGTTACAGTGCCAGCCACATGCACCGAGGTTGGTGGGTTCAAAGCCGGCCCCAGCCAGCTTAACAGCAATGACAGTGCAACAACAAAAAAATAGCCAGGCACTGTGGCGGCTGCCTATAGTCCTAACTACTCAGGAGGCTGAGGCAAGAGAATTGCTTAAGCCCAAGAGTTTGAAGTTGCTGTGAGCTGTGTTGTCATGGCACTCGACCCAGGGCAACATAGTGAGACTCTTATCTCAAAAAATGAACAAACAAAAAAACTTGGTTAGATATTAAATGTCCATTCATCACATAATCTATAATGCAATATTTTCCCCAGATATATTACAGAAAGGCTCAGAAAAAAAGATTTTAAAATACTAAACGAAAACAGTTCTTTGTAGAGAATGTTACAGATTTGGGAGAAAATGCCAGTCAGAATAAATCCAATTCAAAACCTAATCTATTTCAGTATAACCGTCCTCTAGGAATTCTTCATAGTGTTTCTTCTAAAGGTGGTTGCTTTTATTTTGTCCTTACTATCAGTTGTGGTTTAAGTATTTATTTTTATTTATACTACAAATAGACAAGATTTTAAATACTTTTGACACATTTTAAGAATTAATATTTTGATTGTGTATCAAATATGTTAAAGCATAGTGATCTGACATTTAATAGAGCCATAAAGCGAATTCTTTCTGTTTCAGAAAACATAAAGAAAACAAATGGAATACCATTTTCGGAGGACTGACTGCATGGTCTATATCATTTAGAAAAAAGTGAATTCTGCAGCCCCCTACACCAAGCCAATGAATCATGAAGGAAATATGGAAGTTGATAATAGCAGTTACGGCAGCAATAAAAACATGATAAAAGGCTCTGTGACGGTATGAAACCTCGGAAGCCCTGCCAAATATAAAATCTAGTTTGTGGACACGGCAGTATCCTGTTGTCTTCCGTGGGGTTTGGGGGGTTTCTGACAACTTTTGGTTCATCCTCCTAAGCTGAAGTGATCTCTCCAAATGTGTTGTTTCCAAGAGCAATCAAAATCATTTAAACTTTAAATACACATAAAAAAAAGACCTACAGTAACATTTTTCAGAGCAATTTTCCTTGATTCAGTTGAAATAGTAGAATCTGCTGTGCCTTCGTTCTGTGCTTAGATACCTGTTTCTGAAGTTATCGGTTCACACGAACTTAGTTATGTTTGTTTATTTTAAATACAATAATCACAACTACTAATCTTGGTGACTTTTTAAATTTTTTCATAAGATGAAAATTCGGAGAAAAACTTTAGATATTGATGACTGTTTCAGACTTTAATCAAATGAAGGACCCCTTAGGGCAATATTTAATGGGATCTTAACCGTGAAGAGCTATCTAGGCACCTAACCTTCTTACTACGTCAGACACTCCACCCCCCACACCAGCCATTATGTCTTTGAAGTAACTTTTATTGAGTTACATAATTTTTGACGCGTTTCTGTCTTTCTGCTTGGAATTGTTCAGTGAAATGGAATGAAAAGAAGAAACTTCAGATGCAGAAGAGCATTATTTTTTTTTCTCCATAAACACCATCTCAAAAATTAGTCATTTCTTCCAACACTTTCTCAGTTGGAATTACTGTTCTGCTAGGCACATGGGTAAATAACGCAAGGAAAATTGAATGACCTTGAAGTCAGTCCAACGAGAAGGCAATGGTGAGCCTTTCTTTTTCCTGCCTGTACAGGATCTTATTTGCCTCCTTGGGTGGCTTGGTACATAGTACGCTGTGCCTTTAACACCCCCCGACCCACACACACAAACACCCACACACTAGGTCAACAGTGATGCTTGGAAATGTTTATCCAGTTATTCGTGACTTTTAATACTATAAATGTTTTCTTTTGTTTAGTTTGGATTGCATACTAATAAATTCTTACCAAAAATAATATACTTCCTGTAACTTTTACACCTAAAAATATGTTAAAATGCCTACTCCTATTTTTTTTTTCTCCACTGATATTCGGAACTTTCTAAACACATACAAACACTTCTGCACATCCACACACACACACCCCTATGAGAAATAAAGTATAATTTCAATTAAGAAGTAATTAAAACGAACCCCAGCATTTGAGTGTCTTATCTTTAAAAGCAAAAGCCTTAGTCACTGTGGAGTAGGGAGTTCTGATCATAAACTAGAGACTCTCAGGGCTGGAAGGAGCTCTGTAGTAATCCTGTTTAACCACACTCCCATACTTGAATCCACATGGCAACATCCCTGCCAAGTGGTCACTGTGTGGTTGTACATCTCCAGTAAAAAGGAAAATAAAAGATACTCTGAACACAGACTATTGCCAGGAAGACTTTATTAATGACATTATTACAATCGTTTCTAAAATCCATTATTATTTCAACGGTGAAGAGGGCAATGCCAGGCTAGCCTCAGCCAGGTGGTTATTACAGTTAGGTGGAAAGTGAATGACGAGAAATACCTGGTGACTGTAATACTGTGACAGAGATATAATAAGTTAAAAGATGATGGAAGGGCTGCATGAATTGGTGGTGTTTTATATCATTTAAAAAAAATCACTGAAAACCTAAAAACCATGCTTGCGTTGAAGTGTAGACTCTAGAAAGACTTCCATATGTAACGTGAATTCTGCACCGTTCTTCTCAAAATCTATCATCTGTAAGATGCACGTCTGGATTGTTTCTATCAAGTCGTATTTGCATTTATGTAAATATAACTTAAGATAGTTAAATATAAATTCCTGTTTATCTTCATATAAAAATATATATAAAAATAGAGTATTTAAAGGAGGTGGCTATTCATACAAAGAAACTTATCAATCAAAATAGGTTTTTTTTTTTATATTGCAGTGAAATTGAGGTATCTGTGCATTTGGAAATTTCAGCCATGTGTTGAATGAACCTTCTTGGGTCTTTTTTTTCCTAAAAATGAAAAATAATTCTTTAAAAGCCATTGTAACTGTGAGATGTTATCTCACAACAAAGCATGTGTATAATAAGGAAATTTATCATTATAAACCTAAGAGATAGAAGAGAAAGTTCTAAACAATTAGGTATGTTTTATATGGATGGCACAGTTTTAATTGAAAAATAATTTTATGTCTACTCTCAATTTGGATTAGAGACAGTTGCTCTGGAAAATCAAAATACAGATACTAGTAACATAATTCTCCTTGTGGTTCTACACAAATGTTTTGGAAAAAATAGGCCTATCAGTTTGAGAATTTATAATCCTTGGAAAAATATTTACATAAAATGTAATGGTAATTTTAAGTTACATAGGGCTATAATGGCACAAAAAGCTTTCTTAAGAAATATCATCAGTGAAACATATTAAAGTAATACACAAGTAACTACATTTTGTTCCTTACTTTAAAACTATTTCATCAATTGGAGACTGCGCTTACCCTTGCAAGTTCACAGATAGGACCAGAAGGGAATGTTTATGGAAAACACAAGGAGTACAAAGTTCAATACATTGGTGTTTTAACTAAAAACTATTTTAGTTTGTGTATGTCTCATAGAATCTCTTCACATTCTCTTGAGGAGCATTCCTGCTCTTTCCCTTTCACTAAGAAAAATTTAAAAGCATAGGAGGAAATGTTTTTCATAAGCATTCGATTCACAAAGCCTAGGCCATCATAAATGCCACTTTTTCTCCTGGTAAGAAATCATAAGCACAACCTCCGCTTGCAAGTGGAATGCAATTGCTTTTCCCCCCTTTCAACATTAACGTATCTATGGAGATGGTCACACAAACTAAAGAGCGCTATCCTGTTTTTTACGTAATTCAAGTGTCTTTATTTCTCTTTATTAATACAATGCCATACCTGGCCCACAGTGGTTCTGGTTTATAATTATACTTCAAGTAACCTTTTACTAGGTCTGTCTTTCACTCTGAAACAAAGTGGAGTTCAAGTTCACACCTCGACTTTATAAAGCTATAAGAAAAAGTGTTATTGTTAATTTGTTTTAGCTACGTGTGCATCGTTGGTGACCACGTGTGCGTCAGTGTGCATGCGTGTGTGTGATCCATCCAAAATGCATGTGGTACACAGGCTTGGCTCCTGGGCCATTGCCCGGAGCAGTAGCTTGTCTCCAACGCTAAATTCAGTTTTCCTGCAGAACGTCTACTCCATCCTTTTACTCTCACACATCCTGCTGAGAAGGATTTCAGAACAAACCTGATTTATGGGACCTCTGACATGATATGGTGATTCAAAATTTGGTACAGAGTCTTGCTGTTGCTTGCTTTGATTGCTGAAGTATTTTCCCACAATATGATTCCTTGATCTTTTCATTTTAATAAAGTGATAGTCTTTGGATAACTTTGATTTCACTACCTGCAAATAAAAGCAAGAAAATAGTGAGGCAAAATGAAGGACATTGGAGCTCTGTATAGAACAACGAAACTATCTGTGGTCCTTAAACAGCATTGCTGACACACAGATGTTACCCAAAGGGCAACATCTCTTGGTTTACCTAACCAAGAGCCAAGGTAATGTATCCCTCAAAAAAAGACCAACATGGAAATTCAACTTTCTGTTACTTTTCATAGCTCAGGGCAGCTGCCCCCAAAGCAACTAACGATCTCAGATGATTTTCCTAGCACGCTGCCCTCTGTGTACGTGTGTGTGAGTGAGTCATTGTGTTTAGGCCAACACACTGACACACAGCCCGACATAACACCACAATAGAGAAAGCACGGGGGTGCTGTTACAAGGTCACTGACTTAAACCTAGTCATAGCACCCTTCTATGGAATGGAAACGGAAACTTTTCAGAGAAAAGAAAAAAATACTTTTCCATTGCAGACCCGCAGTATATGAACTATTATGTGCCCATAATAGTTAAAAATAAAAAATAGCTGCTCAATCCCCTCCCTAGAAGGGATTACTAATTTCATGTGATTTTATTCATGGTTATTTTATGAATCATATGTTCACACTCATCCGAACAAAAAGCCTATATTTATAGTCTGTATGTTTTGCAAAAGTTGTTCTGGTGAAATCCTATCACGGGTTTTAATCATTAGGTTAATAGAATTCAGGTGTTAGCACTAAGAAGTGAGGTGGGGACCAAAGGACAGATTGTGAGGGACATTTGGAAGTAGAAAAAGAGAGCAAGAAAGGAGACAAAATACTAGTAAAGATGTTTTCGGTATCTTTATAAATAAATAACAAATCATATATTCATTATTTTAATGCTGTTATAAAACTCTTTCAGTCACTATTTGGACACATAAACCATTGTTGATGACTAAGGAAAGCAATGCTACTTCACTTTTTTTAAAAATTATTTTAAATGCTATTCAGGGTGGCCATAAAGCCTGTGTACAAGTTTAAATTGTACATTATTTTAAATGCACACAAACTTTTTATGGCCACCCTATGTAATGATTAAGGTAACATTTTTCAATCTCCTATAATAGAGTGCAATGAAAACAGTTCCAATAAAAATGAATCCAGATTATTTTTTAAAAATTACATGCTCTCCATTTGGAAGACAAGTATTTTTAATGACATTATAAGTGAACATGAATCCTTTCAGAAGAGTTATTTGAATAGAAAATCTGTAAAGCTCTACCCCAAAATGTTAACAGTAGTGACCTTTTGGTAGAGGGATTATAAGTGATTTTAAATGTACCATTGTAACCTTTGGTCCTGATTTTTTTCTTTTAATAACATGAATGTGAATTACTTTATAATCATAATAATTTTGAGACTATTCACAGTTTGAAGAAAAAAATTAGCCATATGTTTTTTAAAACCAATTACACCCTGCTAACCCCAAAGAAATGAATTATTTTCTTGCAGCTATAGGGGGTTTGACTTTTCCTGATCAGGCCCTCAGATCGAGTGACTTAAGAAATCCAGTGAAATCAGCAGGTTGTGGTAAGGAATCCCTACGGATTGCAATTTAGAGCTCAGTTTGCAGTTCACCGCTGATTAATATTCCTGGTGTGGAGGTTGCAAGTTTCCACTCTGGGCAGCTCTTTCCACCCCACTTGGCTGTGCAGAGCTCTAACTATGACAGGCAGGAGGGGGGCACCAATGTTTTCCTGAAGGTTTTGTCCCTGTTGGAGGAGGTTTGTACTCACTTATAGCGAGATTAGTGAACATTCTTCAGAAAGTTTATTTAAGGAAACACTTAAGCATAAATATAACATTCAACCTTGAAATAATATTATTCCAGTGTTCTGAAGCCAAAATAAGGTTAATTTTGTTTACATAATTTTATCTTCAGCTCTGGCTTATGCAAGTGCCCAATGGTCTGCATACTAATTATATGTATAATAGGAAAAAGTCCATCCCAGTGCAGAAGCTTATAGTTCTTTAAACGTTATCTTACTCTTTGTGTGATTTTAGCAAGGAATTTCATGTTGCATTACAGATGCTGGATAATGCTAGTGAAGATGCTTAGGACAATCTCAGACTGATCCATCCATGGGAGATACACAGGCCCCTGGCTCCAGTCTATTTGCCAAAGTGTGGAGCTTCCATTCGGGAGTAGTGTCAGTAATTCCTCAGCTCTCAGTGGGAAGGTTGATGGCTTATTTCTATTTTCAGAGACCACTAAGTTGACCTCTGAGAAAGGAAGACAGGATAACAGGGTCTCCCTCAGCTTCTGAACAGGCCAGGCTAATGCCTCCTCTGGGTCAGCATTCCCATGATGCTCTTCAGGATTGAATCCTGTACACCCACATCTGTGGTTGGTCCAGCAATGTTTAATTCGTTTCATTTTCTGTGAAGACTCTTTTGCAGAAATTTATCCAAAATGATGTTTTCTAATTTACATTTCAGTCACTCTCACCCTGATACTGAATCCTGAAAGCTGACAAATTGATAATTATTTCAATTTTGATTTGTCAAAATATGGATGTAAAACATCCTTCCAAAATGCTATTGTGAGTTGAATCTAGGAGCATTCAAAGAATCTGATAGTATTATATGCAGTACCACTACCATATCCTATTTGTTTTGGAAATGCACATTTTTCAGTCCTGTGAAATATTTCATTATAGGAAATAACCAAGGAATTATATATAGCTACATGATTAAACAATGGAAAACCCACAGGAGCCTACTAAAAAATAACTTGATATTATAAAGTTAATGTTTAAACCTTGTATAACACATCTATAGCCTACCAACAATTAGTGAGAAATATATTAGAAGAAAGATCTCACTGCAAAATTAAAATAACTCTGCTGAGTTCAGTAATGATCTATGGAAGGCGGGTAAAGAATATATGGAAAGTTGAATGAGATGTTAAAAAAAAAAACCCATATGAACAAATGCAAAGACATGCCTTGTCAAATCTTGCCAAGTTAACTAAAGTGCTATTCCGATTGTAATCACAGCAGCATGGGGGGTGGGGGGCCATGAAAAAGAAATTCTAAAATATATATTAAATAAAAAATGTAGGGAAATAGTCAAAACCATTTGAAAAAGAAAAATAAAACAGTGATGAAGGGTGAATTTCAGTCCTGGATATGTATTTGTCAGTGTGTATTGAGTCTATTGTGATGCCCCATCGTGAGGTCACTCTCCCGCTGGCCGCAGGTGCAGTGTTAGTTGTCCCGAGCTCTGTGCTTCCTCCCTGCTGCAGAGGCCTCCTCTGGCCCTAACACCTCTCACGTGTTTCATTGGGAACTTCTCCTCCATCATATACAAATTTCTCAGATAGTCACCATCATCGCTGAATATTTCCTTGGCTTTCTTGCCAAAAGGGATATCTTGAATTTCCAGGAAGGCTTTGCGTCTTTCTCACACACACACAATGCTGCCGTGTGTGTGTGTGTGTGTGTGTGTGTGTGTGTTTGCGCTGGGGAGCATGGAGGGCTTGCCAGTGGTAGTGATACTCATCCTACCACGGTCCACGAGCTCTAAATCCCGGGGGCAACTGGTTTGCTCTATTCAGAATCTCCCAGGAGCAGGAGAAAGAAGACAGTTGGAAGAGTATTATATCTTTCACCGGGAGGATCCCAGGTTTGAGCTGAGGGATTCAGTCATGAATGGGCCTGTGCAATGCAAGGATGGGCAGGCATCTCCACTTGTTTAACTAAGAGGGCCAGAAGTCATCTGGGAACGGAACCCAAACTGTGTCTCTCTAACCAATTTCAGATACAACATAGCCTCACTTCTTAGAAGGTGAGATGCCCTGAGTTTCATGGCGACCCAAGTAACTATAAGCAAAAGCTGAAAAAAGGTGTTTTGCTCAGTGGTATAACTCAGTGGATCTCAGGCTTTGGAAACCCTGAGGCTGAGAATACACAGAGGGAAAGAGTAAGGCTCTGCACGTGGCTCTGCAGATTTGTGTCCTGCAGAGCAGGGAGAGTCACTGTGGCTTGTGTCCGAGGTGGCAGTCTGCTGGAATAGCATTGAGCCTGCAGGAGTGGGTTTGTCCCAAAGCATATGTGAAGCCCTCTGTAGGGAGGACCTATGACACTGGCGACAGGGTTAGAGTTCCAGCCTGAG
This sequence comes from Galago senegalensis, assembly GCA_963575145.1. Taxonomy (NCBI): domain Eukaryota; kingdom Metazoa; phylum Chordata; class Mammalia; order Primates; family Galagidae; genus Galago; species Galago senegalensis. Next base: position 71,731 of record CAUYTI010072301.1, on the reverse strand, counting down.
CAGATAGGGAACAAAGTCAGGTCACCCGGGGTAACATGCATCGTATGGACAGTGTCTGTGTGTTCCTCTGCCCTAGTCATGGAGGCCGGAGACCTGAACCAACAGGGAGCTGACATATGCTGCACACCCAATATGTTTTTGTTAGACTGGCAAGTACGTTTCCTCCCACCTTCTATTCTATGATTGGGTTTTAGTCTGAATTCAGACCGCAGATTTCTTTGTGACAGCAACCTGATATGTTGTACTTCCTAGAACTTGAAGGCAAAATATGAGTTAAAGCCTGAGTCTAAGCAGAATTCAGTACCCAAATAGAATAGGAATGTTCTTATTGCAAATTAAAAATGAACCTTAAGAAAACCACTGGTCCCTAAAATGTTAAACATTTGATAAGATAGTTCTAAATATTTCTCAATAAGTCCAGTGGCCATGAATGCTGACAGCCTAATACTTTTAATTGCTTGGGATTAAAACCAAGAATGTTCGTATGAAACAGAGTAGTGTACCAAACTGCTAAGAGAATTTCCAATGGAGTGGAAAGAATTTTTCGGTGTTATTGTAGCTACTTATTTTTTAACATTTATAGTGGACAAGAATGTATGTGATTCTTTTGTAATGAGAAAGCAGAAGCGAAACAAAATGAGGCTGTATCTGGTAAAATGGATGGTTTCTTTTTACGGATAATGTCTCTTTCTATCTTCAGAGTTCTCTGCGTCAGGCAACACATGGAGCAGTTCAGATATGGTCCCTAGCCCTGAGGGGACTATATAAAGACACATGTCTAACATACTTGAAGTAAGAACAAGAATGAAATGACTTCAAAGACATTGTCTGAGACCAACCCCCCAAGGCCAAGCACTGTGTTGTTTTCGTGTTATGAATAGTTCCTGAGTACATTAAAAAGACTTAGTGCGAATTTATGGAGGGCATGGTAATCTGTTCACACGGCTGTTATTTCTTTGAACTTATTTGTAAATTTAGTATCTGGCATTGCTGTCAAACCTCGATCTCTGAGTTTCAAAATATTACCTTATTTAACTTACTCTAAAGTGGAAAAAAAGGAGTTAGCTACATTTTTAAATCATGCCAAGGAGAAATGTTGGATACCTGTACAGTGAAGAGCAAACTGCTTTCTCCTTTGATCTCTTGTATGGAAATCTGCCCATTTGGGTCCTTCCCAAAATCAGAGGACCATTTGGGGTTATTCAAATTCAACTAAAGTGTCAACTGCCATGTGGCTTTGAAAGAGAGCTGCTAGCAATACAAATGTTGGTTACCGCTGGGTCCTCGTCACCATAATAAAAGTAAATGACAGACATAAATTATTAGAAAACACCAGTGAAAGATTTACACCTTAAAACAGAGACAAAAGCCTTAGATCAGCTGTTCCCAACCTGTGGGTCACAACCCACAGGAACTGTATGAAAGGGTCGTGGCATTGGGAAGGTTGAGAACCACTGCCTTAGAGGTTTGTGCAAAGTGGTCACCTTCATCCGAGACAAATTCTAATCTTTTGACACTTCCAAATGTTTCTCTAAATTTGAGTGCAGGACTTGACCACTGAAAATGAGACATATCTATCTCAAAGCAAAGGTACTACTGTTAACTATATGGTTAATAACACACCATGCATACAATTTGGCAAATGTTTAGACTATTTTAAATACAAGTGTTGAATGCCATTTTTTTTTTGCTACTTTTATCTGAAGTAACTCTACTTTTGTGTGTGTTTTCTTTTTGTGAGTTTGCTACATCAAATAATATTTAATATCAGAAAGCAATAGTGAAGGACAGTTGATCTCCATGAAGTGTGATCATGTTAGATCAGGATTGTTCTATAATTACAAGTCTTATAATAAAAGTTACTTTGTCGTAGCAATGTCCAAATTTATATTAAGTTACATGTAGGAATAGACTTTCCAATGATGAGTGCAGTGCTTCAAAACAATTATATATTGTTAACATATTAACTGCAGAAATTTAGGAAGGTGTAACATTAGAGCTGAAATCAAATGTTACAAATAGAGTTATTATAGGCTAAGTGATCACATATTCCTGTGACTCAGCGTTATAAGAATTGAAATTCTTTGCTTTGGTGTGGAGAGTTAACTTACTTTACTTTCATTTCTAAAATACTAGGAGATCTCTGAGTTTATGTTTGTAGACCTTTCCACAATTTACAATTAAAAACTTGGGCACCCAGACATTTTAGAAGGCATATAAATGGCTGCAATTCTACTTGACTGGTTTTGGCCAGTGGCTGTTGTAAAACTTACCCGACAAACAAAAAAAACTATTATAAATTACATAGCAAACTAACATTGCAACTTTTACTAAACACATAGACCTTCAGGACTCAAAAAGTGATTTGACGTAGTCGTCCAAATGAGTGTGTTACCATGTCAGCTAACTGTTGCATCTGAAATAACTAATTTTCAAAAAGCAAGTATAAATGAGAAGGCTTGGTGAGCTGGAAGAGTGTCAGGCAGATTACAAGCAAATACCTTTCTTACAACTGATCTTGACCTCAGTAACCCCTAAGGAACTTCTGATGTGGTTCCAGATCTACAGAACAAAATAGAAAACAATTTTCGTGGTGCAGTGTTCCAAAATTGCCCTAGACTGGATTAGAGGGATGCTCTGGTCACATTCTTCAGGATCATGGGTGGTGTCTGAAGAGGAATGAAGGTAATGTCCTTCTGAGATTGGAAAACAGGAGATTGGCCAGGGAAATGTGCTAATGTAGAATTTTGATATAAATATATACTACTGGAGTACTTTTCGCTGGATGAAGTCATTCTACAGATGGCATGCAATCCAAGATCTAGTCACAAAATTCTGACCAGCTGAAAAAGTAGCCTCAGAACACACAGCACTGGAATGAAAATAAAGTGGCAAATAATAGCCAGAAGCCAGTGCTTGTAATTCATAATTCCATGTCAGGACATCGTGCAATTTTGACAGATAATAAAGAATTCTTTCATTTCATCCTCTGCTTCCCAAATATTTAATTATGGCCACATGAAATAAACTGTGTTTTCTTTGAAGGGAGTCCAGCTTGGAATGGGTCAAAGATGCTAGGGATTAGGGGTAAAATGAAAATTTTCGAAATGAGTCTTGTTTTGTTTTGATGTTTCCAGATTTGAAATCAGCATTTGCCTGTTTCCCACCTTGCTCTCATTCCTAACCCTTCTTACTCTGATAGCTGAGCCTCTGTAATGCCTGTTTCCAGACGGAGCTCAGCATTGGCTCTGGAAACAAATTCTGTTCTGGGGTGCAGAGACTGATGATAAGGAGCTGCCGACCAGAAGTTTATGAATTTAATATTAAACTGTCGGTTCTATCTTGTATTTCCACGCAGTTCCCTAGAGACAAACTCCTCTATCTGAAAGTTAGTTTCCCTAGTGGCCCAATATTTATGTCATTATTATTATTTCTTTTGAGACAGGTTCTTGCTCTATCAGCTGGGCTGGAGTGCAGGAGCATCATCATAACTCACTGCAGGCTCAAACTACTGAGCTCTCAAGTGATCCTCCGGCCTCCGCCTCCCCAGTAGCTGGAACTATAGGTCTGCACCACCTAATTTTTCTATTCTTTTGTAAAGTGGGGTTGTCACTAATGTTCAAGCTGGTCTCAAACTCCTGGCCTCAAGCATTCCTCCCACCTCTGCCTCCCAGACTGCTAGGCTTATAGGAGTGAGCCACCACACTTGTCCCACATTACTACATTGTTGATACTATTTGGATGATTTTCATTAGTCTGATTAGAAGCAAAATTTCTACCCTGCTCTGTTTAGATGTATATATTGGGTCTTGAAATCAATGCTTTGATTAAAGAGAAGACATTTACTCACAGGTATTTGTTTCCATCTATCTCTCTTGTACTTAAAATTTTTATTTGTGATTAAGATGCCTGCCAGGTATGGTGACTCACACCTGTAATCCTAGCACTCTGGGAGGCTGAGGCAGGTGGATTGCTTGAGCTCAGGAGTTCAAGACCAGCCTGAGCAAGAGTGAGACTTCCGTCTCTGCTAAAAATAGAAAAAACTGAGGCAAGAAGATTGACTGAGTGAAAGAGTTGGGGGTTGTTGCGAGCTATGATGCCACGGCACTCTACCTAGGGCGACAGCTTGAGACTCTGTATCAAAAAAAAAAAAAAAGAAAGAAAGAAAGAAAGAAAGAAAGAAAGAAAGAAAGAAAGAAAGAAAAGATTAAGGTACCAAAGTGCTACTTCAAAAAAATCTGTGTGTTGGGCAGCGTCCATGGCTCAAAAGGGTAGGGCACTGTTCACATATGCCAGAGGTGGTGGGTTTAAACCCAGCCCTGGCCAAAAACTGAAAAAAAAAAAATCTGTGTGAACCAACATTTCCAACTGTTGACTTCACTGTCGGAGTTTACTCAGTGCTACTATGCCCTTTTCAAAAATATCTTTCATCACACCATTCAGTTTCGTGTTAGGAAAGCTCTGCAGGCCCCCCGTGTGCAGTGGCTCGTGCCTCTCTGCTGGGCTCTGGGAGGTCTGCTGAGATGCTTAGGGATCCCCCTAAGGTACCAACTTGACCTTAATCTTTCTGTTTTCAGTCTCTAAATTAATTTGTCCTTAACTATACTTGTGTTTCTGAGTCCAGACTTCCTGTATTTCAATTTGAAAAGATACAGTATATGTCAATGTAGGTTACTGACCTCTGGGGCTTGGGTAATGGACTCAGGGGTCTGCCAGTTTTGCACCTAAACTTTTAACCCATTGTTTTCTGACCGGTGCCTCAGACCTGCTTCCTCTGCACTTGGTTCCTTCAGGCTCTGAACCTTTGAAAGGATCTGTGAGGCAGGGCGCCTCACCACAGCTGACGTTTCTCCTCTCCGAGCACTTTAAGTTGTTATTTCCAGCTAAGTCAAACTTTATAAAACCAATTCAGATTTCTAGTCTATTATGAGCTATTTCTTATTATTCTTTTTTTTTCCATAGGGAATGAATGGCTTTATGTATTTAAATCTTTTTCTTGGGGTTTCAAAGAGAGAAGAGAATTGCTTGTGGCGAATTTGCCATGGTTAGCCTGTACTGCAGGGGCGATTTTAGACCCTACTCTCTGTGCCAGTTTGCTCAAAGTGTGTTTAATGAGGTGTTAATAGTCATGACTAAAAAGGGAAAAGTGGTTCTGTATTCAAAAATGTTGAGGGAAAACTGGGCAAGACTAAGCTAAACAATAATTTCTTTAGTGTTGGAGTTTTTGAGATAATTTTATATAGTTAACAGTATTTAAGAATCTGTAAGACGGAGATGGATACTGTATAATAGTTCTCAGACTACAGAACTTGCTTTTAGCATTAAAATGTAGTGTAGGAAAGATACAGGAAGAAGCCCAGTCTGTCTGGGTTTGGCTCTTACATGTGGGTAGTAAACTCCCAGGCATGGAGTTTATTGCAAAGAGCATGAAATGGTGAGCGGGTCAGCATCTCCCTCAGCCACACCGACATTCTCCGTTTAGCACTTCAAAGGCTGGATGTCCCACTGCCCGGTGGAGTCATAAATAATAGCAGTTTGACATAAAGGGATAGATACTCTCTTTTTTAATCTTTCACTTTTCTTAAGAGGGAAATCAATTTAATTGGCGTTACTACCATTCCATATAGGGTGCTCTATTTGAACAGGGTTTTGTTCAGATTGTCTCAGAAAAGTTTGGGCTCCCTCGTGACCATTGCGTTCATTCTTGCCTGGCATTGATCTATAATCGAATCAGCTTGTAGAGCTAGAATTCACCTGCTGATGATGGCCTGAGCACTAACCATTTTATACAGAGAGAACTGTCTGGAACTGTGTTCCTACAGAAAGGAGTAGAGGAATGGTAGGCAGTGAAAGCTTCTGTGACTCCTCCTTAGGACACAGCCATTGAAAGATTTTTAATGACATCAGATTTGAAGTACAGGAACATACTCCTGGTGTGGCAAGAAGAATACAGTTGGGTAGTTGAAACTGGAGGCTCTGAGATGAAAATATTAACAGTAGCCTGGAGTAAATTAAGAAGAGAGTGTGAGAGAGAGAGGCCCTCTCCCCACCTTGCTCCTTCCTGCCTGTACTTTTATCATAGCCTGTGCTATTGACTCTTCAACTACTGTTCATAAACACGCAAAATCTTTCCTCTTCTAAGTCCAATATCTTCCCCCCTTTCTTATTTTTACTTGAAAGGTTTTACCAGCCTTCTTTGTCATTTCCTAGACCTCTTCACTCTATCATATTCTAATTTCTCCTCAATATTTCACCGAAACTACTCTTAAGATGGTCAGAAAGGACCTCCTTTATACTAAAAACCAAGAGGATTTTGAAACTCTGACCTCAACAGCTCTGCCTGTTACATTTGACGGTGTTGGTACCACACCCCTCTCTCCTCTTTACAGACTTTTACTCTTTGGCTTCCCATGGCACCACGCTTTACTGGCGTTTTCTGCTGTTTATGCTCTAAATTCAAATAGTTTTATCTTATTTCTCCAAACTTTGCTTACACATTGGTGTTTCTGGGAGTTTCTTCCTCAGCTCTTTCATCTGTTTTCTTTCTGCAGATGATCTATTTTCATGGTCTCAACAATGACTCATTTTCTGAGGACTCCTAACTCTATCTCCAGTAGCTACCCGTCTTGCAAGCTTTGAACTTTCATATCCAGCTGTTCCTTAGAGATCTCCACCTTCCTAACCTGCGTGCATCCCGAACACATATTCAGACTTGAATTTACCATCTTTTCCTAAGCTGTTACCTTTTCACTATCTTCCGTCTCAATCGCCAGTTCAGATCTCTAATCAGTCACCCAAATTAGGAATCATCTTTGATTCTTCCGACCTATGCCAAAGATAAGATCTACAGATGTTATCATTTGTTACCAGCACTTGTACTTAGCCACTTCTGTCTCCTGCTTGCTGGTTTGAATAGGCCTTTGCCATCACTCACCTGACTTCTGAAAAAAATTTCCTAACTTCTTTTCCTTTAAAGTCTTCCCTCCTCATGTTGTCAGTCTTAATCATTTGAAACTAAAACATGACCATTTCACTCCTCTCTTTAAATCTTTTGAGAACATCTCCATTTGTATAGAATTGAGTATAAACTGGGCCCTCACCTGCTATTTTCCAGTCCCCCCTCATAATTGCTGTTCTATAACAGACAGAACTGCTTCTGATCCTGAGACTATCAGATTACTTCACAGCTACTTTGGTTCCCATGTTCCCAGGGAGCTGGAATGACCTTTCTCTGGCATTACTCTGTTACTTATTACTCATTTTCTAGTACCCCACGAGTTCTGTGATCTTGGCCTACTGCCTCTTCATCCTTCAACAATCAACTTGGATGGTTCCTTCAGTCCTTAGAACACCTCTTCTTAGTACTATCACAATAACCTCCTCATATCCCCAACATACTGCCTAACATACTGTTTCATAATAAGGGTTTTTAAGCCTGAACCTGATTGCAGTGTCTGGAGAGCAGAGAATGTCTTTATTTATTTTTGTATCACCATTTGGCTCAAAAATTAAACTCACATAAATAAATGCTGGATGACTAAGTAAACGGTTAAACAAGGTCAAAGCAACCAGAATGGAGAACAGGGGAAAAACCTGCAAAAATATTTCATATATTTAAGAACCTGGAACTTGGTACCTGGGTAATTGAGCACTGGTCTATATAAATGTAGTGTGATGGAGTGAATTAGGGAATACCACAGGGGAAGAAAGTTTAAAGAAAATATTAATTCTTTGGGGGGAATGTGTTCCTTTAGAGATAGTTATGAGAGCCCTATAAAGATGTTCTCCTAACCCATTTATAGCAGTAGTATAATGCTTGTAAAGAATACCTAAAAAAATCTGTGAAGTTAAATTATAATTACTAATATATTAAAAATGGCCATACTATATGAAAGCTATAACCCAATTATAGCCCAAGAATATGGGGAAAGGTGAGAGGCAGGGGTGGAGGGGAGTGGAGAAAGGTTGGGTGGAGGGAGGGTGATTGGTGGGACCACACCTACAGTGGATCTTACAAGGGTACATGGGAAATTTACTAAATGTATAATATAAATGTCTTAAGTCAATAACTAAGAAAATGCCACGAAGACTATTTTAACCAGTTAGAGGAAAATATTTCAAATTGTATATAAACCCAGCACATTGTACCCCATGATGGCATTATGTACACAACTATGATTTAATTTTAAAAAATGATGAATAAAAATGGCCATGCTGATAGTTAACTTCTGGGTTCTTCTCTATTAGCTAACTACATTTGGATAATTCAGTCATTTTTTTCCCTCAAACTCATTATTTATTTCATATCTTTAGGTAGATGAATTTAAAGTTTTTTTAAAAATTGTGTTTAGATAGCAAACTTTCAAAGTTCAATGGAGAAAGTAAAACACTTTACTTCTAGGCCAGATAATTTTTGTTTAGTTAGTTAAGATTAAGTAATAAGGATTATAATATTAAGATAAATTAATATTGGGAGGCCATCTCTATCAAAGAACTGAAACTCCCTTCTTACTTTTTCCGTGATGCCAAAATCAAAGAAAACCTGCTGGAATTAGTAACAGTGATGATCATTGAATTTTGTTGACTGTGTCAAAAGCTGTAGCTACATTTGCTGGAAAAGAAAGATACTATGTGAAGCTTGGACAACCTACTACAGTAATTAGCAATCACATAACAATTGGTGTGGATTGTCCCCTTCTTTAGCCCAGTTTGGGCTGATAGTATTATCATATCTTTTCCAGGTCTTAGCTTGTTCACAGGAGATGTTTACCACATGACTAAAGGCATGATCCAAAACCTCTCTTGGGCAAGAGCTACCTGGATCCTGTTTTCTGTCTTGCGTAAACATTGGGGCAATAAAATTCCATTTTCACCATTGAAAAGAAACACCTGCTTTTCTAATCAGCAGGAACATTTTAGTCAAAATTGATGCACACCAGTTGAGAAAGTGTTTATAGATTCTCGTTGGCAACGTATTCTCTTTCGATGCTGTGACGGATGAAAGAGACACCTCAAGACCTTTAATCTCACCTGTGGCCACAAGTGCTCGCTGAAGCAGGATTGTTATGTCTACTCTAGAATTTTCTGACCACAAACCAGAGAGGAAACATGAAGATCTATGTTAATGGTTAAACCAATCCTTCTCAGGCATCCTTGAAACTATTGTGGGAATAGTGTAGTTGAACGCCAGAAGATACAAGGCCTCTAAGCCAGAATTCTTATGGTTCTAATATAATTGTTTCTAATTCTTCCTATTATTTTATAGTAAATTTTCTTTCCCCATCTCATAAGATGAATGCAGAGGAAAATAAAAGTTATCAATAGACTTTCTTCCCCTTCATGTATTCTGCACAAGACTAGTAATCAACTTTTTCCTGGCTTGCTCCATTCATCATCAAGCCATCCCTTATAAAGAGTTTTAGAGTTGTTTTGGTTGTTGGAAATAAGCTCTCAGTGGTTTAAGATGTTGGGTGATGGTTTAGGAAGATTATAAAATATCAACGTCAGCTCCAGAGACTTCTTGAGGTTTAGGTGGTACAAATTGTTTGAGTTAAGCAATCCTTATGCCTAAGCAATGAATGAGTTGAGAGATTTTATCATGAAGAGAGTCAGTTGGGAAAGATGATCTTATCAGTTCTATGTTGTAACTGGAAAGGCAAATTCTCCCAGAAGCATATTTTACCTCAAACATGAAAACTGCAAAGTAGATAATGCCACTCCGGAATCAGCTGTATAATTTGGGGGAGACCTGCATGACTTGCCATTAAGACAGTATACATTTGAAAGAGAGTTAAGAAAAAGCAATTTGTACATGATAATTACTCACAAAAAACCCCATAAAATCACATAAGTGAAATAATTTTACCTGACATGCATGAATCATTACTATGCAAATTAAGATTAGTTTTTATTAGTGATAATTAACTACCAAAATTCTAGTGCTGAGTGTTCAAAGAGCCTTTTTTGTGGTTTTAAGATCTCATGACTCCCAGTGTTAGTCAGTTGACATTGTTGCAGGAGATACATGCAATGTAATCATGTGGAAAGGGAATATTTTGTTTTTAATTTGAACCATTCTGGAAATTGTTTTGTTTTGTTTTGTTTTTTAAAAATGAAGGGCATTTCCTTTGTAGACTTTCAGAGCACTAAAGCTGAAAAAGAAACACGGATCTTCCCCCCAAATGTGAATTGAAGACATATTCTGTAAACATAAATGAATAAATAGATTATCTTTAAAAGATGCTTCCACCCCTAAAAAACCAATCTATCTGTTGTCTTTCAAAGTCCGCATTGTCTGTAACCATTGGCTTGGCTATTGTGGCCAACTGCAACCCTCACCTGCCTCAGCAGCAAGCTCATTGTTTCTTGCCCTTTGCCACTACCACTTGGCCTTGCGTTTGTAAGTTTCAAGTTTTTGCAAATAGGATATAGACTCTGTTTTTTGTGGAAGAAATTCGTAGCCACATAGCATCCTACAGCTTAAAATCTGTTGTGCAGCAGCACAGCCAGCCTTTAAGAAGCTACATCACAACTTAAAATGTCACGTTCTCTGCTGTGGCTGCAACCTGTCACATCCCTGAGATGCAGTTCTATTGGTCATATAAAAGCATGACTTGAATCCATCAGGAAATCAGGTAGAAGGACTGACATAGTTTCAGTAACTTTTTTGGTATTTATGAGAAGCTGGGAACCAAGCTTCTTATAAATGGATTCCAACAGTCAGCAAAGGGCTGAAAAACAGAATCTAAAGGAAACTTCAGCTGTTACATCACTGGTCAATCCACTAATGAAGGAATCTTGGTTTTCAGAAGGAGACAAATAAGACAGAACAATTAGCCAAGAAACCTGATATTCCAAGCATGTCTGGATGAAATCAAGGTTTGCAAACCATTGTCTCAGCAGAAGAGTTGTGTGACAAAGAAGGAAGAAACAGAATTCCTGTGTGTTTTCTAATACTCTGTGGTCTTCTTGTCCTTTGGCGTGCTGCCTCATTCTTGCCTTAAGCCAAGTGACAGAGGCCTTCAAGAGATCAGCTGGAAGAGCTGAGCACAGGTGTGTTGGGGTTCGAGGGGCAGGAGAACTGGTATGACAATATGCTGTGGCTTTCAGGTGGCAGAGGGAGAAGGTGACATTGGGGATTAGCTGCATTTCCAGCGGCAGCAGAGCAAGGATGCATGAGGATTTCTGTGAGCACCGAAGTATTGCCAGAGCAGTGCTATTTTGAATGTTTCCTGGAGGATGCCTGGAGGGGCAACAGGTCCCTTAACAGAGTGATGGACAGCTGGTTGCCAAGGGACCAAAGAAGGAATCCAGTTGCAAGAGAGATACTGCATCTTTCCATGAAGTTGTAATCAGAAAATCCTGGGTGGTAGAGTGGGCTTCAAGGAAGTTCACAACAGCACTCTTAAAAAAGAAATAAGTTCTACTCCGAGAGTGCACCTCTGGGCTGTGTCTGCACTGGTTGAGAGAGACCCTTCCTGTCCTTACTGTTTCCTTTCTACTCTGGTCCAAGGCAGAGAGAGGTGGAAGAGTAGAGAGCAAGATGGGGAAACAGCAAAGAAGCCTCCTGTGTTCTCGTCCCTACTTTTTGATGTGAGCTGGTGAAGGGGATTGGCTTACAGGGCTTTGACCCAAGACTGGACAATTTGAGTACTGAAATGCCACTCCCATGCCTGAAAGTGATGGGAGACCTTTTATTATCTGCAAGTGGTGTTTAAGTTAGGATCTACCTAAGATTTTATGCAAGTGGGAGAGAGGAACTAATCCACAGAGGAATTTGAAAAGACAGGCGGGAAATGAATAAATTTTTTTTTTTAGCTATCACCTTATCAGCTAAGCCTATTTATTTACTGGCTACAAATAAAATAATCTTCACCCCGGCTACAAAAAAAAAAAAAATGCAATGTGTTACGCATTGGATAAGCTAGTGGAGGGAAGGCTCCCATTGGTTTAGCACATCAAATAGACTTGACTTTGCAAGCTGTCTCCACTGAAGATTTTCGCCACCTTCTTCGGAAGAAATTTCTGATGGGAAGCCTTGAAGTCTATCAGCGAGGGTGATCCAGTTCCAGGTTCTCAGCCTGCATGCATGGGTTAGTGGTCACCGTTTTGAAGTGTCCAAATAAACATTAATTTTTGAACACTTCATAGAATCAAAGTTGTGACTGCCTCAGCTGAGTGATGATGAATAACCAGGTAATCTCCTCCTGACATTGTGTTTTTCATATAAATAAGACCGACAACGCTACTAAAGATACCACAAGATATTTTTATCAAAAGCTGTGAACATCAGACGGTCAACATAAATACCTCATGAAAATGACATGCACACTTCCCCTGCAGGAATTCTTTGTATCTTCCCATTGTTATAGTGAATGTGTCAACCACTTCATAGCCATATTTCTTTGCAGAATCCAGAATAATCACATTTTCTTTCCATAAATTCCGTACTTCACTCTGTATTGCAAAGCAAAAGAATGAGGATTACTTGATGATTTAATGCCTTAGGCAGAAGTCATGTCCTCTTTTTCACAGGGATTGGTCATATTGTAAGATAAAGATTTTCACTTGGATTTCCTAAGTAAAGATGGGTTCCTTTTTTTTTCTTACCTAAAACATAGTGTAACCATTTACACATATATAATATAGCAATACACAAATACCTATAGTGCACATAGGTATTTACATTCCCTTCCATAAAAAGGAGTTAAAACCCATCAAAATATTTAAAATTCTTAATTTAAAAATCAGCACTTGGGAATCTCAAATACCACCTCCTCTTTGGATTCTCAGCCATTTAGTCACTTGAGAATTAATTGGCATCTGCTTTCGCTTAACTCTTGCTGAGGGACAAGAATACACGGATAAAGAAATCATGGTTTCTGTTCTCCCGACAGGCCATTCCAATAGGAGAAACAGATACATAAACATTTAGTGAGTTCTTTATTGGAGGTAAATACACCAAACTTTGGCTAGTACTGGAAACAGAAGCGGCTTTTCTGGACAGTGCTGCTTTAAGAGGGTTCCTAAGTAGCCTTGAGTGAGGTTTGCTGGTTGGATGGGGTAAAGAGGGAAGGGGAGTGCTCTGGGAAGCAGCAGAATTGAGGGAAGGTCCCAGCTGCTGCTACTGGGGATCACATTCCTCCCTCCCGCCCCCCTCATGTCCCGAAGTTCTAATTAGGTCTGCTCTGTTGTGGGGAAGGGAGGGACAGCTCCACTGACCCTACCTCTCTCTCTCTCTCTCTCTTTTTTTTCTTGAGGAATAAAAATAAGACCTTGATATTCCACCCTTTTGAGTTACAATTGGGACAACTGGGAAGGGGGGAAAATTTGGAGTGGGATGGAGAACCAGAAGGGGCTCAATGGCTGGAAGTCCAGTCCATTTAGTTTGGGTACTGGAAGGGCTCATCGCCAGTTTCATTGAGAAGACACGTGTGGATGAGGGCTTCCATCACCAAGAAGGGGTGGCAGATGGTGGAGGGATGACAGCCTTCAAAGTAGCCCTTCTTCTCCTGGCTGACTGTCCAGGGAATGTGGATGCGGCACTATGGTTGGCTATAGCAGCGGAAAAGTCATTGGTGTTGGAGGTTTCTGGAATCCAGTTAGGCGCTGGGCATTGTTCAGGCCCCTCTTGGGATCATAGGCACGAATGTGGTACTGTGCCACTTGCTTAGTTTCTCGATGGCCTCTTCAATGTAGTTCAGACCATTCACCTCCCGCATGGCCTTGGTGCTGAAGTTGGTATGGCAGCCTGCACTATTCCAGTTCCCAGGAATGGGCTTGGGATCAAAGGTTGCTATCACTCCAAAGTCTTCACACACACGATGCAAGATGAAACGAGCCACCCACAGATGATCTCCCATGCTGATTCCTTCACAGGGTCCAATTTGGAATTCCCACTGGGCAGGCGTGACCTCAGCATTAGTTGCAGTAATCTTGACTCTAGCATACAAACAGGCTCGGTAGTAAGCCTCACAATATCCCTGCCATAGGCTCTGTCTGCTCCCACACTACACCACAGTAATAAGGCCCAGGGAAGCCATTGGTGGGCCAACCGAAAGGGTGCCCGTCTGTCCCCATCAGAGTGTATTCCTGCTCCCTTCCAAACCAGGGGTGCTGGATGCTCACCCGGCCAAGTTCCCCAGAACTGACTTGCAAGGGAAGGCTCTTCCCACCCAATCCTTCCTTCTTCCTCTGCATTCACATCAGACACACTACAGCCACACAGATCCCAGGACATAGCAGGCACAGTCTAGCAGGGGAGACGGATCAGTGAAGAGTGCACATGCTGAGTGCCAGGAAGGAGGACATGAGCCACTAGTGGAGGACTACACGGCAGGAGCAGCCAGCCGAGTCCAGTGTGTCAGGAAAGTTCTCTCAGAGCAAATAGCATTCACGCTAACACTTGAAGGGTGTGGTGGAAAAGTGGGCTCTACGAAGAGGGAACAGTGATTTCAAAGGCTTGGAGGAGACAGACAGCATGACGTGCTTGAAAAGCTGAAACACACTCAGCCTGACTGAGCTTGGTGGTGTTATAGGAGTGCACTCATGTGTGTGTGTGCACATGCATGTGTGTGCATGCACATGTGTATTAAGGCAGAAGTGTGTGCATGCACCTGTGTACATATGCTCTGGTACCAAGGAACAAGCCCATAGAGCAGTGGTTCTCAACCTTCCTAATGCCATGGCCCTTTAATACAGTCCCTGTGGATCACGACACACAGGTTGAGAATCCATAGAGGAAGGCAGAGGCTGGTCTTAAATGGCTACACAAGCATATGATGAGAAGTTCAGATTTGTTTTCTGCCTTACTTACTACCATCTCTGTTTTTTATTGGCCAGGGCTGGGTTTGAACCTGCCACCTCTGACATATGGGGCCGGCACCCTACCCTTTTGAGCCACAGGCGCCACCCTACTATCTCTTTTTTGTTTGGGTCTATTCATTGCCCCCTCCTTTTCTCCTGCAGCCCTCACTCACTTTGAAAAGACTGGGGAGCACCATCAAAGCCCAGGAGACAGGCATAATGTTCAACAGTAAACATCGCAGTAAGTGCTGAAGAAGCGTTTGCTGAGATGAACATAAGCGGTGCCCACAAGTACTCCGGTTGCTGTGGAGAGCTGCAATCAAAGAGGCCCAGTGGAGCTACCAGTCTTCAAGAAGGGACTGCAATCTTGACCTGTGGCCTCCAAATAACATTGAAGGGATCCAGCTCAAAATCCATAGCAAAAATTTTCAAAAAAGTTGTAATTAGAAAATTGACCCTACATATTCCCAAACCCTTCAACTGCCCCAGGTGTTAAATGCCTCAACTTATTTTAAATTACCTTCACCTCTCCTACCACCAAGATGTTGAATCCGGAGGCTTTATTTTGGCCGCTTCCTACCAATTTTGTTGTTTTTGTATCACAGAAGGTGTCTAGGCAGATAAAATTCTGAGAAAGGAGGGAGAAGGGTTGTGTGTTCTGTGTTGGGGAAAGCAAGGAGCTTGAAACACAAACACAAAAATAAATCTCGGCCTCCTTCATACATATGAAATGGACAGCCTCCTTTCTCCCAATTCCCAGGGCTGCCCCAGCCATCACTCTGACTGCACACGAACTCGCGGCTGCTCCCGCACTCTCCTTGCTGCAGCAAGAGCAGCTGGTTCTTTTCCTTACGGATGTTGTCTTTTCTTTTCCGAGATTTCTAGTTGTGCTAAGACTAATTTATGGTCTTCTACAAGAACTGGTCAGAGGCCCTAACTCCTTTCATTTCTGAACATCCAACCAGAGGAAAAACCAGTGATACTACTTCAAAGATGATTTTGTTTAAAGCAATCAGACAGAAATCATCTTCAAAAAGACCACTCTTTCCCAAAGGACTCATTGATAGTAACAATTTCATTTGTAGTTTCAGCATGACCCTGGAGACAGGAAAGCCTTTCCATGCAACCTTCAAAGGTGTGTACAACATTGGTGGTGTGAGAGAGACTTGAGTCACAGTCTCCCTCGGATACCCCTCTCTTCTTTATGTTTGCCTGGTTTGGCACCCCCTTTCTCCTTTTATGAACTCAATGCATTATTTATGACACATTGTGGACTATGGCCTTCTTGTCTCCAGAAATTACTATAATTGATTTGAAGTCATAAGCCTTAAGTATGTCATCTCCTCTGATTTTTGCTTAATATTATACAATGCCTTTTGGGTCTTTTTCAGTAGGGATTCTTATAGGTACAATGAAGTTCACATAGCCCAGAGGAAACGGGCTTACCTGTGTTAAGAAATGCACTCCATCCGCTGGGAGATGAAATCCAATTCCCAGAGTTTTGATGATCACTAGGATATTGAGTAAATTTTCCCTGAATGAAATAATTAAAATTCTAAAGTCACTAATGTCAATTTCTACATTTCTAGATGTTTCTTGTTTATGAAACAAGCATGGTGGAAGTTTTTCAGAATGTGATTATTGGCATATAAGACTAAATTCCCATTTTATCAATTTGATGTATATTAGGGTTTTTTTTTTTTTGGAGGATAGAGTGTCACTGGACATGTTTCAATCTGTGGTAAATGTAAATTTGGATAGCAAAGAGCCAGGCTGTAATTGGATACAAAAGTAGACTTTACGTAACTCTAAATTACAGTTGTTTTTTAAATAAAATGTGGGTGAAAGTCACATCAATGCTAACTTTTTCTGACTTAGAATACTAATGACATTGCTACAAATCTAGAATACAAATTTACCTCTTCAAAACCTTGTGAATAATTTGCAGGTGATTGGAATTAAGCCACTGAACACCACCAACAACCAGTACAGTCCGCCGGGTATTCTCTAGGGGACGTGATCTGAAATCCAGAAAGAAAATCAACACATGTTGCCTTAAAACAGATGGTAAATATCGTAACTGCATTGCCTCACATTTCATTGACCCATGTCTGGCATCCTGATCACAGGACCCTCTTGTCATTTCCAACTCATTTTCAGCCACATTGCTTGCTATGTAAGCTTTTTGGCACATTTAATATACACTGAGCAATTATGAGTGCTAGTAAAACACAGTACACCATGGCACTGAGTCCTCCATAATAGACCCTTTGTACCTTTGCAGGAGATGTTCAAGTGCTTTTTCAAATGTTGGTCTCAAGGAAGGGCTCATCCAGAACTGAGGATAGTAGGAGTAACTGATCACGGTCTTCCCGCCATTGACATTGTGGTAGAATTTAGTGCCATGCACCTTCTGCCATTCCTGCAACGTTTCATTCAGCCTTTCTATCAGATAGTACATGATTCCTCTGTTGGTTGAGTCTCCAATGAAGAGAATCTATAAATTAAAGGCAAGTATTTGTTTTCAAATCTGATGTTTACACAGCCTGGGAGATCTTTTAAAATAACTAATGTTGCGAATATTCTTAACTACCTGTTAAATCGTTTGAAGGACAGCCTCTCCAATTGTTAGGATAACACCCATCATATTCTCCCACACACCTGTTCATGTTCCTCTCTTCCCTATTCCTAGTAAGGCCAGCACCACTGGTAAGTCACGTGTACACCTTTTTCCTTCATAGTCTCTTCAATGCCTCTGCCTCCCTTCTGGTTTAACTCTCTCATCTAATCAGCTTAACAAGTCTCATTGATTCAAATAAGCATGAGGTATTTAGTGCTCTAGGAATACTTAGGAATTTTCCATCTCTTTATTTTATAAATGTGAAAACTGAAAATCAACAGAGGTAGCTCAATAGAGCTCATGTCTACTTGAGAAAAGAGCCACAGGACCAGAATCTAATTTTCTGAACAGCAGTCCAAGCCCCAAGGTGCATATCCTGGTGCCATTTTCTCTCCAATGAAGTCTCTCACCTCCTTCCTGTCTTCACCAGCACAGCCCTGCTTCAGGCTTTCTCTGCCTGCAAGCCGCACTGCGTAACACCCTCCCACACGATGGCTGCACTCTCATTCAGGCTACACGCCCATGGCTGGGATCAATTTCCAAATGTCTACTTCTGGTCATTTTATGTCCATGCTTAAAAACTTTACTGGCTCCTTGTTTCTTATGGAATCACATCTAAACCATTTTGGTTCAGCTAACATTTACCCCAATTTTTTTGCATATCAAGCTTGGCTAGGCAGAGACTTCATACAGAGTATTCACTGAGGTTTGAATCATTGGCTTCTTTTCACAGATGGGGCATTTGAAGCTCATGGATATAGAGGGCATAAATCTAGTCAATGGGGAACCCGGGATTCAAACCCAGCCCTTTGACTCCTGATTTCAAGTACAGGGTCAGCGGCTCCATCCTCTCAGTGCTTCCCTTCACCTGAGCATGTCAGATTCCTGCTTTTGCCCTGAACATGATTTGCGTTCAGCATCTGTTTTTCCTCGTGTTAATCCATCTGCCTTGAAAGTTCCTCCACTGCAACTTCCAGACCTGACGTGAATGCTGCCTCTGCTGACAGGCATCAGCCTGGGACCCTAGCTAGAGTTACTTTGTCCTCTGTGGTTTCCTTACATTTTTCACTTCCATTACAGATTTTACCAAAGTCTACACGAAATGATGGCTATTCTGTCTGTGTCTTTTTTTCTCATAGTCTGTCAAGAAGTATTTGAGTTCAGGGTCAATTTCTAATTTTACTTGACCCCAAAGTACCATGCATCCATTTAAAAAATATTTAGTAAATTGAAACTGAAAGGGACTTCTGTAATAGTAATCCCTTTTAATGTTTTTGGATAAGATTTAATTCATTCTTTTTTTTTCTTCTTTTTCTTCTGAGACTCCTCTTTCCATTAGTCATATACAGATTTTCTTCTGATTTTAAGAGCAGACATGGCCATAATTTCTCAGGTACTTCTGTATTTGTCTCTATATAGTAAACGTAGTAAAACTCTGCAGACAGTCACCCTTTCCACAGTAAGCTGTATGAAGAAATCCAGAAAGCCTCTGCAATTTTCCTTCAGTTCAGATTTTGTGATCATAAGCTTTGTTAAGCTAGACTAAATAACAAGCTGTGAGGGCCGCAGACCCTGACCCTTTCAGTCATGTCCCATGTAGGGCAATAAAATTCCAGTATAATAAAATAATTTGTGAAAGAACTCAAATTTTCTTCGTAGTAGATTTAATCTGGACCTATTTCAGTTTGCTTCCCTGGCCTAGATTTTTTATTTTTAGGGGAAACTCAAATAACCAGGAAAGCTCTTAATTTCATATATTGGTCATTTATTCAGCTCCATTTTTATCAGCTTGCTGGGGCTGCTATAGCCAGGTGCTGCAGGTGGGGTGGTTTCAGCAACAGAAATTTGTTTTCTCACATTTCTGAGGACTGGAAGTCCAAAATCTCGGAGTCAGCAGGGTTGGTGACTCTGGAGGGCCTGTCTGGCTTTTCTCTTTTTGGGTCTGAGTTCTAATCTACTCTTCTTTGAAGACCTGAGTCATATTGGATGAGCTAGGCCTCGCCCATGTGCCCTCCTTTTCTCTCAGTTGCCCCTTTAAAGGCCTGATCTCTGATACAAGGCCATTCTGAGATACTGGAGTTAGAACTCCAACATCTGAATTTGGCTGAGAGGATTACAATTCAGCCCATAACGTTAGCAAAGGACCTTAGAGATTTGGCTTTTAAATTAAATCATCAGTACAGGGTTTTATTATAGTTTCTTTTCATTTCTGTAGTAAGATCCAGTTCTTCCTAGGGTATCCCAAGGCAGCCAGTAAGGTCACTAAATATCTGTACTGTGGGCATAGAGAGAGATATGAAAGCTTAAAAAAATATATCACAGCAGCTGTACGTTACTGAGAGAAAACAACAAAACTTCCAGCTTTCCAGCCTGTTCAATCAGTTATATTTGAAGATGCAGCACCCCAAAACATGTTGAAGGCAAAACAGCCCTGTTTCCAAACTCTTAAGTATTTTTATTTGTTAAATAGATAGTTTCAGAGAAACTATCTGTCTTGCCAAGGGTTATTTCCTCACGTGCAGAATGGGGTTAACAGCACCGCCTCAGAGGCCCTGAATGGGGTCTTGCTTAGCTTAGTCCGGGCAGCAGTGAGCATAGGGTGAATTGGAGCTGACATCAACGCACAGGAAGGGCAAGTAGCGTTTCTGGGTTCTTCCTGCATGCCCTGCAGGTGCCTGGCTGGGTGCATCAGATTCAGTACCCCTTCCAGAGAGAACGTCAGAGGAGACAGGATATAGCTAAGCCGCAGAGGCTTTCTCCCCCTTACCAACCCTGCTTTTGACCCCAAGCAGGATTTGAAGAATTGTTGAGAAACCGAAGCTCCAAATGGAGGTCTGGAAGAGACATGGCCATCTGGAGCCAAGCAGCCCTCTCAGAGCAGCTCTCTGCTCCCTGTGCTGACTGCTGAGCAAGAACTACATAGAAGTGAAAAGGAACATCACCATCTTCATCACCACCAACTTTTGCAAAGTTCCTCTCAGTTGTAATTTTTGGATGTAGTAGACACAGCTCTTGGATGACTATTTTCTAGAGGATTATTTCATTCTAGTACCTTTGCATTCATGAAAGATAGAAATGGTAAAATACAATTACAATGCAAATGCATTGGTAATTCTAAGATTGATTGTTCTGTTGGTGGAGGAATTTTTGAGTTTTTTTTTTTTTTTTTGTCATTGTTCTTGTTGTTGTTGCAGTTTGGCTGGGGCTGGGTTTGAACCCGTCACCCTTGGTATATGGGGCCAGCACCCTAGTCACTGAGCCACAGGTGCCACCCGATGGAGGAATTTTTGTAAGAGACTGACGGCTATCCCTAACTGCAAGATTTCTAACGTGCACATCAATCAACGTGCACAACAATTAGAAAGTAGTATCAGCATTAAAGAGTGGTCCTTTTCATTTTTATGATTCATACCCTATCTTTGTAAATTTTAGACCACTCGGAATTGGTGATGCTTCATAAAGAAACTTTGTAAGTTATCTTTTTTAAATGACGACTTCTATTTTAAAAGGCCTAAATGATCATAACAAATATTTATGACTTGCCATACAATTTATAAGCAACTGTTCCTCTCTCCGGTGAAAACTGCCTTACATTAGCATGAACGGGTATTGGTTGGCTTAAGCATTCAAAGAGAAAAAAATGTAATCATTACACGCAAATAGCCCATCAGCATTTAAACAAATAATCAACGTTAGTAATGAAGTATTAAAATAACTAGGATTTTTCCTCCTCCCAAAGCTGCAAAGAATGTAAAAGGCTTATTATATTATTATACAAGATCAGGGAAACAGACCTTCCCATATACTGCTCAGTAAGCACCATGAGAATAGGATATTTTGTCTTTTTTTTTTTTAAGTGTTGAATTCCAGTGACCAGAATAATTTTTCCTGGCCCAAAAGTAGGTTCTCATGTGTTAAACAAGTGGATTGAAACTTTCCTGTTATGTGTGTAAATTGGTTGTATTTTTAAGGAATTCCATTGCTAAAAAATATTTAAAAATGTCTATCAAAATGTATTTTAAAAACAAAATGACATTTGAAGCAGGATAAATGCTTAAAAACAAATGGCTGACTGTATTAAGTTATAATCATACACTCGAATTCTTTTCATTTTTAAATAACACTATAATGTGAATATTGTAATGGGGGATGATTTCATGTTAACTTTTATAAAAAGCTAATTACAAGTAGAATACCGGTGGTGATTACATGTTTATAAATATGAAATATGTGGTTGTGTAGAAATGGTCCTAGAAAATTAACCGTGATTATTTGGGAATGGTGATGTCATGAAAGTTGATTCTTTTAATCATTTGTATTTTTTAAAATGCACAGGTATTGACTTTTCATGACAAGAAAGAAACTAAAGGCATCAGCAGCAACCACAGAATAATAATAAATCTAGTTTGTTTAAAAGCATTTGAAATTCATAAATGTTGTACTAATCAGCTTAAATAAACTTTATTTGTAGCTATAGAGAACAATGCATGAAAA
This sequence comes from Galago senegalensis, assembly GCA_963575145.1. Taxonomy (NCBI): domain Eukaryota; kingdom Metazoa; phylum Chordata; class Mammalia; order Primates; family Galagidae; genus Galago; species Galago senegalensis. The sequence goes on along the minus strand of CAUYTI010072301.1, from coordinate 49,812 downwards.
GAGTCAGGATTCCACATGGGTTAAATGAACTCATCACAGGACTAATGCCAATGATATTTTGGATTCCTATAGCAACTTTATTGCAGAAGTTGAATTGCATTTTCCTGGGCAGCATCTTTTTTCTGGTCCTGTGATCTCAGGTGAACTCTGGGGATGTGTTTTAGATGTGTCAGGAGAGGCTGGATCTCCACGTATCAGCTGAGAGTTCTGGAAGAGTTTTGCATTTGTTCTATTCCCAAACTCTGCCTGCAGTGTGAGCCACCACCAACTCCATAGGGGCTGGTATTTTTCTCATTCTTTTTCACACCATCATGGACCATAGGACTCAAAAGCACATTATATTTTGAGGCTTTCCAAAAGCTTCAAGTGTCTTTAAAAGCAGGCTTATTTAAAAAAATAAATGGCTTAATTACCTTTATTTTTATTTCCAGTTTCTCAACACCGTAGTTTATATATTGGGTGAGATAAGCTAAGCGCCACAACAAATAGAGTCCAACAATGTATAACAGCTCAAATACAATTAATGTTTATTTCTCTCTCAGGAAAATAGTGCAGGGTTTGCAGGCCGGTTTATGCATAGGGATGGGGCAAGGGGGGCCATTCAGGGTTCTAGGATAATTGGACTGTGCCTTCTTTAATTATGGTTTCAAGGAAGTCTGTAGACATTGATATACAGAAGAGGGAAGGAGGACAGGGCTAGCACTTCCATGGGGTCCTATGGGCCAGCCCTGGGCGTGGCCCACCTCACTGCTGACCACATTCCATTGGCTAGAAGTCAGTCACATGGCTACATACCTGATTTCAAAGGAGACTGAGAAATACAGTGCCAGGAAGAAGAGAAATTGAGTTAGATGAACACTTAGCTAATCTCTACCACATTCCCTCTATGCTAAGTCTTCCTGCAGAAAAACTAAACCCTAAATTTGGATTTTTCCTTCAATGAATTACTGAAAGCAGGAAGTATATGAAAGGCTAAATTTGTAACCCGTGTGTGTCTCAAAGGATTTCTGGTCTTGTGGAGTTTGTTTCCTAGAACAAATACCAGCAAGACATAACATGGACTGGTGAAAATTCAACCAAGACTCTGGGAACTTTAAATGTACAATAAAATGATTTTATTCCATTTTATTTCATCATGTATGAAGGGAACTACTAATGATAATACTTAGACTTGTAAATATTTTAACCCATAACCTTTCTCCAGTTACCAAATGTAACTAAGACCCAGCTAGCAAATCAAGTTAAAAAGAAACAAAAAGAGAAGATTTGGTAGCTGTTTATGCTGAGTCAATATAAAGGTATTAAACTCTCTGTAGCTTGTCAGCTTCTCAGATTCTTTTGCTCTATTGAGGCAGGAAAAGAACTGGGTGTGTGTAGTCTCAATACACAAGAACATATTTTTAAAAATCATTTCCCTCCTCTCTTGCTTTACTCCCCACAGGTTCTATTTTCAGAATTTATAGAAGGAGGAGTGTTTCCTTGGATCCAAAGTGCACAGAGAGGGCGGTGCCTGTGGCTCATGGAGTAAGGTGCCAGCACCATATACTAGGGGTGGCGGGTTCAAACCAAAAAACAAAACCAAAACCACCACCAACAACAATAAGAAAGTGCACATAGATGCCAATACAAGACACAGTCCCGCTGGTGGGAAGCCATGGGAATCTTTTCAAAGGGGAATTCACCAAGGCTAATTGATGGTCACCACAACATGAGGAACTATATTCAAGGGTTATAGCATTAGGAAATTTGAAAGCCACTGAATTCTACGGAATGCTATTTACTGGAGAACTCTCATATTGCTACACATGAAGGGAGTGAAAGGGAGGTGAGGAGAAGTCTTATTCATTACATCTCGTCTAACGCCAAGCAGAGACCATGTGTTAGAAAACTCTGCAGTGATTCTGATGAGCCCCAAGGTTAAACACCACTAACCTCATAAGATAAACACCCATTTCTAAATAATGCAAGGCGTAGCTCAGCTGTAATATGAAGCTGCGACTGATCAGATGGCTAATGATATTTAGGTCATAATGAAAATCTAGCTCAAGAAAGCGTCTCTCTGTGAAATCTGATACGGTTACAATGAATATTTTCCAATTATGAATTTTAATTAAATTGGCTATAGATGAGTAGCCAAATTGCTGTTTGGGGTCAAAAACAAATGCGAAGGTTGACATGCAGGCAAATTATTCCCAGACATTAAATTGGGCAAAAAAGGAAAGCAGGTAACTATATTACCTCGATCTAGATCTTTTAGTTGCTCATAGAAAAATTATTTGTCTGTACTGCCATTTCACCTCGACTGCTGGTATATTTGTTGGAAGCCGAAGCAGGAATCATTTGCAAGTCATCCTGCCCTGGTGAGAGTGAACTGCTCTCACTCTCTTCTCTTTTTATCCGTCCCTATTTATTGAAACTGACAGGCAACAATGAGTTATGTAACCGTAATGGAATTCACATATTAGTGAGAACATATTATTATAAATTAGCCACGCTTAAAAAATTTAAACACCTTCAAGTCCAAGACACTACTTAACTCGAAAACATTACTTAAACTTCAACTTACATTTCCTGTTTTAACAGCTGAGTTTAAGTTTTTTTCTGTAAATATCGCCTTTTTATATTTCCCTGTCTTAATTGCACTCTCCTCTCAGATATTTTATTGCTGGCTTCAATTCTGAACTGTTTTAACTAACAAACAAAATAAGGGCTTATTTAACTCGGTTGGATCAGGTTCCCAAGTTTTCTCAGTTGTAAATTTGACTATCATCTTTCTAAACTGTTTCCTATATATTTAATGCTGCGATTACAAAGTTATGCCCTGATAAGTTTTTATAAACATTCCATTGGGAGTTAAGATGTAGGTATCTATTTAGACAAATGTGTGAAAGTATAACTGAAAACAGAGCTTTTTTCCCAATTGATTTTGCTTTAAAGCAACACAGTTATATATCACACTTATGTATGTATATCATAAATGAAATAAATCATACATAGTTTGTGGATCAAATTGGAGTTTATAAAGGGTCCTGCCCTACCTAGACTTATATGTTTGCCATAGACATGGATTATACAATAATCCAAGGAGAAAATGTTTTCCATGTTTCCACCGAAGACTCTGTTCACGTTGCTGAAATGAATGCAAATAGCAGAGATATAAAAAGTACGGTCCTGCTCACAGGCCAGTAAGTGTGGTTAGATTCTTGATAAGTTACTGGAAGCTTGAATCCCTTTCCAAATCTCCACTGATTTGTGTCTTGTTCCTTCCCTGCAGGTAGGCTTGTATTTGTAAGAATAGTCTTGGCATTCATGAAGGTGTAACAGTAGAAACAAGATGCAAAGGTCATAATAACAAGAGAAAGAAATTCAACTGAGCGAGGACTACCTGGAGATTTTAAAGAAAGCAGAACGCTATTTGAAAGTCTAACTTGCCAATACTTCTCAGTGGCCCAGTCAAATGCTATTGCCTTTTAATTTAATTCTTTGGAGAAAGACAACTCCGTTTCACATGTTCCCAAAGTGGAAGCTTGCCGTGATGTGATGAGGATTGATAATTAAGTTCTGGTTTTTATAGCACAGTGTGTTGGAACTACTTGTTCATGGTAAATGGGAAACTTCTGGATTTCTTACTGTTAGAAATCTGAAATTGAAGGTCTTCAGGAAGGCTGCTGTGCCATTGAAAATTGTGTGTTCAGGTTCGGTCCCACTTTTATTCTTACATGTTTAAGGTTCATAAACTGGAGCACGGTGAAAAATTGTGAACCTAAGAATCATCTCCAGTGACTTCACCACTTGCTTGGGTCCTGTGCTCTATATCAGCACAACCACTGTAGGTAGGAGAAAAATCAGAAAATTTTTCTCTGGTAGGAGAAAAATCGAAGACAGTGCAAGGCTGAGTGTGAGGACTCAGGCAGGGGATGCTTTTGAGAAAACTGAACATCCTATTTCTCCTAGTCCAATTACACTGTTCCAGAGCGATGCGATTCACAGATTGCCCCTAACTACAAACACCACTCTGATCAGCAGCTTCTTTCTGGCATCTTTTTCCGATCCCCCCAGGGTGGTTCAGTGCCTGCCTCTCTGTGTGTCTGTACTAGTGCAATTATCTCACTATATTACAGTGATCGGGTCTCTCTTGTGTCTTCTTCTACTAGAAATTTAGCATCTTGGAGGACCAGGTCATAAACTCCTAGAACAGATACTTGGCTCAACTATTGTTAAATGAGTCCATGAACAACAGGATATCATGAAAGTTATCAAAAGTATTCGGAATTTAAATTTAACTGATCAGCTGGCCTTACTCTCTGGTAACATATTAGGGATGACTGATTTCTGATGTGGGGCAGCAGAGTTAATCTGATGGGTTTGATGAATAATAAAATCACTTCATCTGGTGGGATGAAGAACAGTAGCTAAGGCTTCCTGATTGCCAGTCTAAGGCTCCCAGTGGTCAGGAGGGGCAGGGAATCTCTCCTGTTTTGTGCCACAGGAGATAGAGGAAGTGAATCATTTGGGTGGAGGTTGTAAGCCCATATTACCTTGCTATCCTTATGCATATGTGAAGTGAATTTCAATATGTTACTCAAGTTAGACTCTGCAGGAACACTGGCAGCGTGCTGGCAAATTTGAGTTTCCGAGCAAGCAGGTGTGAAGGACATCTCTAGACTAGAAGTCACAAAGATAGGCCCTCGGCCATGCAGACAGCTAGCTGAGGGCTCTTCATCTGGGCCTTTATTTTTAGACTTTGCAACATCCTCTCTTTCTCCCTCTCCCTCATCCTCTCTCCTTCCCTCTTGAGAAAGGGAGAGGGCGAGAGAACTAACAGGTAGGAAAATGATAGCCTTCTCTTTTTTTAACCATCACTTTTGTAGATTTGCTAGTAATCAGCCTTGAAATTAGTGAAGTCAGTGTTATGGAACTAAAATACATATGTGGAAACCCTAACCCCCAGTGTGATACTATTACAGGAGGTGGCACTTTGGGGACATTCACTATGTTGAAATAAAGTCATTAGGGTGGAGCCTGTGGGATAGGATTAATACCCTTAGAAGTGAAAAGGAAGAAACTAACGCTCCTTCTCTCTCTCTGCCATGTGTGGACACAGCAAGAGGGCAGCCAACAGAACCCAGGGAGAGGGCCCTACCAGAACCCCGCCATGCTGGCACCCCAATCTCAAATTCCCCACCCTCCATAACTATGAGAAATACTTGTCTATTATTTAAGCCACCCAGTCTACTATTTTATTATGGTTGCCTGACCAAAGACATACAGAGATGTTTCAGAGGGAATGACCTGAAAAAAAAAATGGCAAGGTATTTTCTGTCTGCTCATCTTTTGGGGAGCTGAAACCTGAATCCCTCCCTCAGGCCAGGGGTCAGGAGGGGCAGGGAGTGTCTCTTGTGTTCTGGCCACAGGACAGAGCTCCAGGGAAGTGAATCTTGTCTGGACGGAGGTCACAAGATCTTTTTAACTGATGATGGGATTGATCTGGGCAGAGGTCCCAAGACTGTTGCAGAGGCCGTGAGATTGTCTCGGCCCAAAATGGGATGGTGGGATCAGAACCTTTAAAAGCACTGTGCTTCTGCTCAGAAGTAGGAATTTGGATTTGAGGGCACTGATGCCATTTTCCTCCTTTGCCAGGCAAAGTGGTAAACTTCTCTTTCTTTCTTTTCAAAATTCCTGTCCCTCTTTTTTCTGAGATGGCTTCAGGGGACAAGTGCCAAACTTTCAGTCACAAAGAAGGCCTTTCAATTTGCACAAAGTTGGTGAAGCTGCTGCTGAGGGTTAGATCATAGACTTATTTCACAGATGAAGAAAATGAGCCTGAGAAACAAGACGTTTGTACCCAAAGCCATGGAATTTGATGATGAACTTGAACGAACATCTTTTGCTTTTCAGGTTAATAGACTGTGACATCTTGGAATTTTCCCGAACGCTCTAAATTCTGAGGTCAGAATGGCATTCTGAGTTTAGAGGAAGTCTGGTTGTTGCAGTGACAGCTATGGTCATTGTTCCCAGGGTCACATTTCTGGGATATGGAGGTTGGATTGTCCAACTTGGTGTTAGAGATGCCTGAATGGTAGCCACTTCCATACATGTATGATCACCACTGTATTACTCAATCCCTCTAAATTTGCTTAAGTAGAAAACAGATATAATAATATCTACCTCAGCTGTCCTTAGGAAAAATAAGATTTTCACTTATTCATGTACTCAATAACTCTTGACTATTATGTATCAAAAATTATGCTCCCCAGTGAGGTTATGGCAGTGAATCAAACACATTCCCTTGCCCTCATGAAGCTCACAGTCTTGAGGGATTTAAAGGGTGAAAGGTTAAGAGCACAGTTCCTCCCACAAAATCAATGCTCAGTTAATAACACTAACAGCAACCTAAGTCTCTAAAAGACTGTTTTCTTCCCTTCACTTTTAGAAGTAATGAATGCTGCTGCTTTATTTTAGAGATACTCTCAATCATGATAATTGGAACATTAATCCTGAAATCACCGGGAAAAAGTTGTCCATCCTCCTGCCCTGCCTCCTGTCATCTTCCTTAAACTAGTTCCTAGTAGGGAATTTGGTGTATATTTCATTCGATATCTGGTGCTGTTTGCATTATGCATATTTGCTAATATGCATTAGCAAATCCTCATAAAAATAAGATTTTGAAATCTCACTGAAGTGTAAGATAAGCAAGATTTACAAACAGTGTATAAGGAAATCTCCATTTAATGACAAGCACTTTGAAAGTCCAGGTAAGGATTACACTTACTTGATGATAACCAAGCATCTCAGTCTTTGTGGCCATCTTGCATGCCCGTGAGTTTGGCTGGCCTCTACCTAGTCAGAGCATGCCTAGCAAGAAGACACTGCATGTCCAAGACCTCAGCTTGGAAACCTCACTAGAGGAAAAGTCAGGCTAGTGAGGTCCACGTGAGACCTGCCCAGGAACGTGAGAGAAGATGAGCAAGGTTAGTGTGGAGAGACCATGCCATGCATTCCTAAGTTCTAGAATTGAGTCGTGCATGCAGGACCATTTGGTTTCTTGCACTGAGCTACAGATGTCTGTTTTAATAGAAGTGCCTGCCAGAGCTGCAGTTGACAAGGCCAGCTGCTTTCAACTGCCAACTGCTGGTTGACGTGGCAAGAGCCTACTAATTTATGCTGAGAAAACAGCATGGAATTAGGTCAGCAAAGGACATTACCTTAATATCCTCCATCTGTTAAATAGGCTTATTTGCAGAAAACTGAATATTTGGAGCAAGAGTTGTTAAGGCTCTTCTAGGATAACATCTACACACGATTCAAAAATCCAAAGTACATGCAGTTAATTTACTCTCTACAGAGAAAGAGAAAGAGAGAGCAGGAATTGGTCTGGCAAATACGTGCACAACTGTATGCCTTTTAGTGCTGGAGGGGGCATAAATTAAAGGCTTCCCTTCTGGATCCAGAACTTACCTTCCTTCCTCCCAAGCACTGCTGCAGTTGAGACTTAGTTAGGATGCCATATTGGCAGTTGTGGGGCTGCCAAGTTATTTCTCTCCAGTCACAGGTCCTGTTGTCTGAACAACTAAGGCATGGCACAATCCACTGGCCTGAAATAGATGGAAAAAATTCCTTTGTTTCAGCTTCTACTGGTGAAATTATAGTCTGCAAGTAACTTTAGAATTCAGCTATGGCATGGCATTACAGAAATTATAGTAAGAAGCCCATTCTTATCATATTAATCCCATGGAGCAATGCATGGTCTCCTGCCAATCAAATAGCAGAGCAACATGTAATAATGTTCTGAAATAATACATGTCAAGCTGAACTCAAACATGAACTCTATTCCACGAAACCATCCATATATCTTAAAAAGATCCTAAGTGATCAGGTACTGCTCAATCATTACTCATTTTCAAATAGCACATTGGGTAGTTCAATAGGACCAAAGTAGATTGGAATCTCCCAAATTAGCAGTTGGCCTCAAATATTTATTAGGTTAACACATGCTTAGGTAATCAAACCAAGTATAAGTGTATTCCCTGGTTTTAAGAGATTTAACATACACCTAATTCAATATACCCCAAATTTATTATTTTGAAGACTTTTCCTTAACTGGATCAATGGCCTTTTAGGTATGAATATTTTTATTATAGTTATGTCACCTCAATTTCTTTTTTAATTTAGTAGAGGTATGTACTATTCTGCTCATGCAGGTTTGAGAATGTAATGGAAGAATGTATTTAAAGAACCCAGCACAGTCTCAATACTGTATTCACCTCCTGTTTCTAATACAGTTCAGGCCGAAAGTAGGTCACACGCTTTAGTCAATGTTTATAGAATAAATGAATATTTCCTGTACACTAAAGATCTTTCCTATTTTATTAATAACACATTCAGAACACATCAGCTTTTAGTGGGTGGATCCACTAACAATTTATTAGAAAAACATCAAGAAATAATTCTATTTTTAGTTGTTCCCTTGTTCATCTTTTCAGAAATGGACTGACTGCAAACACAGGGCACTGTATCAGCAAATACGGAGTGGTTATTTCCCTCCTTGGTGGAGAATACAATGATGTCTCTGATAATCACTTTCTCTACCTTAAATGTCTTGCTTATGTTACTCGTTCATGGTTCCCCTTCAAAATATAGAGGAGCTGAATATTTCCAGTTACTTCCTGAGTTAGAAAGATAACATTTTTAAAACTATATCCATTCTGGCTCTTATTTGTGGTGTTGCTAACAAGGGTATCTGGTGTGATGTGAATTTTAGTGGAAAGAATTTCTACTTTCAAGGGATGAATACACTGCATTTTCCATTCATGACTTCACAGATGTCAGAATTATGTAGGTGAGGGCTCGTGTATGTGAAATAATTATAAATTAATAGCAAAGTTTATGGCTATTGCTGACTGAGCAGTAAAAGGAGAGAAAGCATTCAACAACCATTTAGGGGGGCTACGATGCCAACTGGAACAGAAATACAAAATCTTCAGTAAGTCACATGAACTTATTTGTTCCTCTTACTGTACATTTTTTTCTTTGCTTTGATTTTTTAATGTAACAAGAATCCTGGAAAACTGCCTTATTCCATCTCTATGCACAATGTCAGGAATGGCAAATAATCTTCTATTTCTGCACAGACATTTCATTCTGCAGGAGGATTTTAATTTAATACATGAACAATCTACCTTGAACTGGATTTTGAAGTGTTAGGTGCTATTGGTGTTAAAATGTCATAGCAATTTTTTGAAAAAACAGCAAACGTTTTCATAGCACCTCACAGATGCCAGGGATTTTTCTAAAGTTTTTTTAATATGTTAACTTATTTAAGCCTCATAAAAACCTCATTATCATCTCCTTAACCAGTTGTCAGCAAGGCTAAGGAATTTGTCCAAGGTGGTGCCAAGGTGGCAGAACCAGGATCTGAGTGGGGCAGTCAGCTCCAGAATCCATGTTCTTAACTGTAATTCCAAACCTCACAAGGTATAATCAAGTTAGAGGACTGGGATTTTTCACAAGTAAAATAATTACAGTGTGGTAACAGATAGTGCATAAATGAGCAAGCTGTCTGTGTGGGAAGGAGAGAATCTGAGTGCCGGAGACTGCACACACCTGGATTCAACTTTAGCCCTGTGGCTACCACCATTGACAGTATTAGAGCCACCTGGAAAACTTTAAATTCTCCAGGCCCAGGTTATACCCAGGCCGATTAAGCCAGAATCACAGGGGATCGGACTCAGGTATTACTATTTTTTTTTTTTTTTTTTTTTTTTTGCAGTTTTTGGCTGGGGCTGGGTTTGAACCTGCCACCTCCAGCATATGGGGCTGGTGCCTTACTCCTTTCAGCCACATGTGCCACCCAGGCATTGTATATATTTTTTTAATGCTTTTCAGGTGATTCTAATATGCAGCCAACGTCGAGACCCACTGTTTAAATTATACAAATTAATCTTCTTATGATTAAATTTACTTCTCTGTAAGGAAGATATGTGTGCCACTAGCTATAGTGCCTAGTACCCAAAAGCTGATGTCTACATTTTATGTGTTTTCCCACCTCCAACCCCAAGTAAGCCATAGAAGTTCAGCATAAAGAGAGAGAGTAATGCAGGTCAAAGTCTTCTGGAAGGTTCCATGGGGCAGATAAAATGTGAAGAGGTCTTTATGGATAGATAAGATTTGCAGACAAGGAAGGGAAGGGACGATACTTCAGGGACAGTGAAGAGATGAGCCTGACAGGAATGAGACTGAAGAGCTGACTGGCCACTTAGATGTCATTATGGAAGAAAAGGAGGGTCTGCGTGTGGAAGATGTCGCCAAAGTTTCCCGATATAGAGAATGGCGGTACTGCGGAGAGGAAACACAGAACAATTGGGAGAGGTGCTGGCTTTTGAGTGGCAAAATAAAGACTATATTCAAAAGTGCTTATTTCCCCATCCATTCTCTTTTAATAATTCTTCTGTCTTTTTCATCCAGAATACAGCTTGCTTTCTAATTCTGTTTCTGCCCCAGCATGCATGGTTTGTAATCAATGACCAACCTGCTGCACATCTTTGTCTGGCTTCTCCTCATCCTATTTGATTTAAACACAGCCTAAAAGTTTGACCACTGCTGATAAATTTCTCAGGAAAACTTCCTTAGAGTCTTTTCTTCATAGAGGTCCACATGGAGTGGGTATGAGCACCCCCTCGTATGAAGCTGGAAGGGGCTTTTTAGCTTCTACTTTCTACCCTCTTGTTTTTAAGAAGAGGCAAATGGAGGGTCAAAGAGTTATCAATAAAATAATAGAATTTAGGTCACGCTGGACCGGAACCGAGATCTCCAAGTCTCCAATTTGCATGACCTTGTTACCATGTCAGGATGGGTCAGCACAAAATCATCAACTGAAAATGAAATACAGCCCCGCAGCCTCTTTGGTAGCACTTACAGGAAAACCCATCAACTGGTCGTATAAGGAATTTGTCTCTCTTCTAAAGCTGAATTTACTCAGTGATTTCATGTGTCTACAGATATTGTGTTTAAACCAAGATAGTTAATTTTCTTTCTAACAGCACCATGGTATGTTGAGGGCATAAATGTATTTCTTCTAATGAGATTATATTTGATAATCTTTTGAAAGGCCAAGTTTTCATCAGATCCCTGAGTATGTCAGAGACTATGTATCCCAGACACAGTCCACCCCCCAACCTTGCTAACAGCTAATTTCGCACAAACTGATACTCTTTTCAACCACTTGATGGTAAGGATGAAGAAACAAGTGACTAAGTGCCTGCATGAAGATGCAAATATGGGTGTAATTAGTTTGTGGGCATAAAATCACATGCACATAAAAAGGAGGCCTGATCCAGTCTCTGAAAACTTGGCTCCAATGGCTCATCCTACTCTATATTTATGTAGTCATAGCTCTTTGCGTGCTTGTATTGGTTAGCAATGCCTTTTATTTATTGTGAGTTAGTAACTGCTTGAAAGAGGCATCTGCACAACATCTGTAGGACTGCGGTTCTTGACATTTTAAATAATACCAGCTCTTAACTAAAATTGTCCCCACAAAAGGTCATAAATTCTGTTATATATCTGAACACTGAATGAATCAAAGCTGTGATTTCTGAAATAATGTTCTGGGGAACAAAACTGTCCTTTGGGAGAAGTTATTTGATTTATAATTATGGCTCTATATTTAATGAAAGTTAGATTCCATCCATTTAAGTGGATCGGGTTGGGGGATACAATGGAGAGAAAACTTCAATTCTGATTTAAGACTGGCATGAGATATAAAATCATGTAAAAGTTAGTACTGAGTCCTAGCTCTATAATGTTGTCAAGTGGGTTTTATTTAAGAAGGAAAAATACATCTCTGTTTTTAGTATTAGAAATGTCAAAGTATAAGTTGTAATGTTTCCTTGGTAAAGATAAAGCATGATAAAATCTTTTCATTGTTCACATATCATGAAATATAATCTGAACTGTTTTCCTTAGCAGTGATTCTCATTCAATGATCACTGCGTGTGTTTCTTCTTTCTCCAAATTAGAATAATTTTTTTCTTTCTTAACTAAAGATTTAATTCTGGATTGTGCCCTACAGTTACATTATTTCCTAAAGGATAGGAATCAATTTAAGAATTTAAATAATACAGTCATTCAAGGGTATATGAGCTGATGTTATTGAAAAAGACATTTTGACATCATTACATCAATAAGGTAAAAAAAAAAAAATCCAGTTTTACCAAATAACTGCAATGTGCTATTAAAACAAGATTTTGGAGCCTGCCCGTGTTTGGCCTTATGTACTAAACCCAGAGTTCCTGAATCAATTGCCTTCCAAAGTTGTCCACCATGACAACCTCTTTCAAGAGGAGGGAATCCTGCTAGTAAGGGAGGAAACTGTCTGTGGCAGCAACAGTCCGTCCCTGCACGTCGTTCGGACTCCACTCGGTAACTCGCAGTCCTTGAGGCAGATCAAGGGTGGAGCAGTTGGTTGTGGTGACTGTGTCCTGGCCATTTACAGTCTTCCGTGGAAGGGAGGAGGGGTTGGATCTTGATTTTATTTCAGCAATCATTTTAAAATCACATATTAGGAATTGGGAAATTAACAAGGGGCAATCTCTGCTCCAGAGAAACATGTGATCAGTAAAAACATATTGCTCATATATCTTTACTGTCATGCAATATATAGATATTCCTATAATTATATAGCATGCCCATTATTAAACATAAAAATACTGTAGTTAGGTAAAAAAATGCACATCTATTTTAATTCATTCTGGCTTCACCCTGACAGGTCCCCGTACCACTCCCTCCCCTTTCTGAGGTGCATCTTCTTACTTAGGAGACCACTGATCAGAGCAAGAGAGAGAAACATGAACATTAATAGTTGAAACCAATGTGGTAGGTGCTGTTGTAGAGATATGCCCAGAATGCTCCGGGAACACAGAGGAGAGGCTACACCTGGAATCTGGTGGTGGAGAAAGGCCTCCTGGAGAAAAAGAGACAGGCTCAGGAGAAATCAGGCAAAGGCGGGAAGAGGATTTGCAGGCAGATAAGCAGTGTGGACAAAAGCCTGGAGTTCTGGAGCAGCGTTATCAGCAGGGAGTGAGGCAAAGAGCCTAAGGGTGTGGGAGAAGAGACAGGTAGGGGCCAGGTTATAGAGGCGAAGCACCACGAGCTTGGTCCGGGAGTCAATTTTGGGAGCTTCTCTAAAGGGGCTACTCAAGTACCAGAAGGTACTGTTTTTTGGCAGCCTCCCTGGCAAGGTCCGGGCCCATACCCGGCTTCACAACAGAACCTGACATAAGTTAGCACACCCTTAATGGACAGATCAACCTGCTGCTTCTTGAGGAATCCCAGTAATGTATCTTGAACTTTTTTCTTAAAGAACTACAACTCCATGTAGCAAGAGGAATAGAATTAAGTTGTCTTGTGGTTGTCGTAAATTGTCATATGATAAAAAAACATTTAACAGGACACACTGGTGTCTTCTTTGTACGTAAAGGTGTGTATCTCATTCAGCAGCGGGTCACAAATCACACCACCTGACGCACCATAATGGGGAAATCCCTCCCTACGCACTGGCTGCCGTTTATTATTCAGAACACATGTTCAAGACTGGGGACGTGCCCACGTTTGTTAACCATGCGTGCCAAATTGCAATTTGTCCTGCCCATTTGGGAAACTCATTTTCCATTCAAGCTGTGGTGTGAAGTTCATGGCAAGGGTAGAAAAGCTCATGAGTGTTTTTTCAGACTTTTTAGATGAAGGGAAACCTGGGGTCAGGAGAACAGAGAGAGAATCAGGAAGCCTGGAGAAGACCATCCATGTTCCTCTAATTGCTTTAAGGCATCTGGCTTTTGCTAGATCCTTCTATCTCCATTAAAAGCAGAGTGCTGGGGAGGGAGAGAGGCAGGGAATGAGGAGAGAGGCACTAAGGAAGTATCTCATTCCAGCTCTTGCTGGAGACTTAGGCAGAATTTATGATTTAAATTTGATGACACAGTTTCCCAGCCTGTATTAATGTTCAGTATAGGTGGGACATGAGCGATCATTCCCAGAGATGTTTTAAAATAAAAAGAAATCATTGAAAACTGAACTTGTATCCTTCGCCGTTCTTTAGGTAACAGCAGATGTTTATTTTCTATCTACCATGAACAGATTATGATGCCAAGTGAATTAACATAATGTGAACAGTTCCGACTCCGTTCCCTCGTGAAGCTGGCAGCCTGGGAAGACTGGCATTAAGCAATCAATTACATACTTACTTATTTCCCTATTATGATAACTGCTATGGCAGAAAAGTAGAGTGCTATGAAATATGTACTCCGGAAGTAACTGAGAGGCTCATGAAGGCTCTCTGTTGAGAGTGACTTTTGTGCTGAGATCTATAAATTAATATTGATTAACTAGGGAAAAAAAGGATGGTGAAAAGAAAATAACTCAATTAGTCAAAGTATTTCAAATATTAAAACAATGCATTTGCATTAATTATATGTGTGGTAATTCATAATGATGAGAAAAGTAATGCCCTTGCATTTTTTGGTAAGAGGATAGTTTAAATAAGCACCTGCTTATCTACACTAAAGAATTTCTTCTTTAGAGATGCGATATCCCATGGGATAGTCACCTTGCATGTCCCCAGATGGGCAGTTCTTTAGCTCCGACTGAGAAATGGCTTCAATGTAGTCAGAAGAAATAGGCTGTAACCCACAGGTTTCCTCTGGGTGAATCAGCAAACCACAGTCCTGCATTAAAATGATAGATATTAGTCGCCATTAACCTAAGAGTGATAAAATTTGAAAAATAAGATTTTCTGTGCCAAATAGCCTTCATGGATGACGGGGACACCTCTCATTTACCCTTCTCGGGCTACTGACTTATCAATAGTTATTTGTGCTAAAATTAGCTACTGTCATTCTTAGGGTGAATTAGGGGGTCAATATAAATTCCAAAGACAACTTAATCTTAATTTGACATTGATATTCATATCATTACTTTGCTTACTTTAAAAAATTTGGATGTGAATTTTACCCTAAAAATACCACTGTGTCAACTCATAAAAAATACTATAATAGACAACAGTACTTCAAGTGGAAAAGATAGTTAATGTGAGCAAGGAAGTGAGAAGTATTTCAGGAGAATTTCATTTAACAGACAAATTTCATTTCAGCAAACATTTATTAAGAACTCCTGATAGGGCAGAAATGAAATAAGATGCATGCATTGTGTTCACAACACGTTCATTTATTTATGACAGTAGGTGACACCTCAGTGCCCTTGACGTTGTTACAGAGGCAAGTTCTGTACTAAGCAAGCCTTCCCACAGGCTGACAGGGGCAGGAGAGAACCGCAGCACGGTGGCGGCTCTGAAACTTCTCTCCTCTGTCCCAGTCACTGAGCTGCACCTGCGGGTTGGACCACCCTCATTTTCTCTTAACTTATTCTGCAAAGCTATTGGCACTTGACCTGTCCCATGTCACTTACTCCCTCTCACAGCCCTATGGTCACCCTCCCCACTGAGTTCTCGTAGTCTGTCACAGTTCAGGCTGTGTAGAAATGCTATGATCTTTGTCTGGCTTGTTTTCTCCCTAACTGTGCACGGAGAGCCTCTTTTTCTGTCTCAGCAAGGCCTTCCTGAAACTGTGGCACAATCATGTCTCCCCACCGTTGTCCATTTCAGCACCCAGTGTGTTTCCCTCACACCCCTCACCATCTGGTAATTATCTGTTTGTTTGTTGTCTGTGCCTTTTCTGCTACATTGAATGCTGTATGGGAGCAGTCAACTAATTTATTCACACATGTGCCCAGTGCCTGCCATAAGTAGACAATAAATATTTGTTAACGCGTCAAAGGTTGGACTTGCTGCTCTCTCTTCATAAACAATTCTCAACGAGGGATGGAAACGATTGCCTGACCTTTTCCTTGCTCTGTAATTCTGCCACTGTTCAGCAAGTGCAGACACTTTCCCTCAGATTCCCAACTCCCAAACTCAGATTCCCAGGTCTTATACAAAAAGCTCCAGGATATTAAGCAACAAAAGGAATGGGGGTGGTGTGAGAGCTTCTTGAAATCTTGATTTAGTCTATGTTTTCTTTTTTTAATTCACTACTGAAACTGGAGTTTAGGATATTGATTAAAAGTTAGAAAAGAGATTTGTGTTAAATGCTCATTATCATAAGACAATTGAAAATAAAGTTTCTAATCTTGTGAGGAGACTTAGTTTGAATAAACATCTATGAGTGATATTTGTTAGTACACATGTATGCATGTGCTGTTATCTGTCTATCTATTTTTGGTGGAGAATGGACATTTTAAGGCTCGGAAAAATGTCATTATTTATCAAGATTGCAAAAAAAAGTTGATGTCTAATGTCAGAAAGAGCAATGAGAAACAATTACCATCAGATACTGTTGAAGGGCAGTGTTTATACTAAAATAAAAGATTCAGAGATTCTGCAGCTCTGGAGCCAAACTTCTCAGTGTCTGCCCTAGAAAAACCCACACAGAATGTATAAAGAACATGTATAAGGATAGACATAGATGGGCTAATATGGAGAGCTCTTCAAGACATGTGATAAAGAAAAAACCAAGGATTACAGAACAATTCATCCCACCTGAAACATACATCCATGAACGTGTGCTCATTGAACCAGGAACATCCTAAACACTGATTTTTGGGGAACAATGACATCTCCATTGAGAGAATAAAAGGAAATAATGGTAGTCACCCCCTAGAATACGTTTCTGGACTAATGGTGTGTGTCAAGGGGCTTTAGCTGTATCTGGAATGCTTCACCTTCTATGTAGAGAGAGTGTTGTTCTGGTAGTACTTGGGAAACTAAATTTTAATTCAAAATGATATCATAAACAATTTTTACCATCTCAGCAGAGAGTTTACGTTGCCTTTCGGAAGGCTGATCTTTCACTTTAGAAGGCACCATGTTGTATATTCCTTTAAACGCAGAATATTCAACTGTCCATAGTCCTGAAAGCTCCAACATCACCTAAATTTAGGTCCTTGAGACCGAGATGCTGTGTGCCATTTGTTACTAAAAAGATGTTTTTGTCATGTACATATATACCTATACAAATAATGTTTAAAAGTTTTTAAAAGTCTGGGATTTAGAGATAATTTTGCCTAAAAAATAATATTGCTTGTTGGGGGTTTCTGTGGCATGTGTGTATATGGCCATGTCTGGCTATTCATTGGGGGCCATTAGAAACAGTGTCCAGACCATAGCTGCAAAGCCCTCACTGGTCTCTTCCATGGGAGCCCTGTGTGGACATGGTGCTTATCCGTCAATCAGACAAATGTGCTGCTGCCAGTGTGCTAATGTCTTGTCCTGAGCAAGGTCAGTCACTGACAGATGAGCTGTGGCTGTTTGACACAGGTGAGTTAGAGGTGACTTCTCTGAGGAGACATTGGAATTGAAGGTTGTGAAAACTTGAGGGATGAGAGTTCCGAGAGGAAGAACGAGCATGTCAAAATCCATGAGGAAAAAGGATTCATCTGACTTCTTCAGGAAAGAAAAAAAAAGCCAGTTTTAAAAACTGATAATAGGCTCAGGACCTGTCACTTAAGTGGCTAAGGCGCCAGCCACATACCCTGGAAATGGTGGGTTCAAATCCAGCTCGGGCCTGCCAAACAACAATGACAACTACAACCAAAAAATAGCTGGGCATTGTGTCAGGCACCTGTAGTCCCAGATACTTGGGAGGCTGAAGGCAAGAGAATCACTTAAGCCCACAAGTTGGAGGTTGCTGTGAGCCGTGATGCCATGGCACTTTACTCTGGACAACAGCTTGAGACTCTGTCTCAAAAATAAATAAATAAAAATTAAAAACCGATTATGCTAATAGTCTATATTTTCATAATCAAATCACAGTATCCTTTCTGAGATGGTGACTCCAAGGTTATCTACTATATAACCTCCTATTCAAAGGAAGAATTATAATTTCATGAGGTAGTTCTCAGCATTGTTGGATACCATTTTAGAATGGAATGATACGAATTTAATACCCAGAATGTACAAAGTGCCATGCTGAGGATACACTGCAGTTCATGACCCCATGAGACCCACAGTGGCAATTTCTTCCTAATAGTGAACAGAAGTCTGCATTTCATTGGTCCTAATTCTCTTAGATACTGCTTGGAAGAGATTTGCTATGCTACAGAAACATACTGTGCTCTGATTGCCAAGCTATTTAAATCAATGACCATCAAAATTACAGGATCATTTTTAAATGCTCAATTTTTATCCCTTGCAAATGCCCAAGGACCTCACGTTTCAATCTATGATTATAATAAACCGACTGCAGAGCACAGAAAAGCACAGTGTCAGTGGCCAGGCTGGGCAACCGCCTGTTCCTCAGAGCCTTAGAGTTGTCTTGGTGTTTGAGTCGTTACCTGATATGGTGACATTTCTGTCTTCTACTGAGGGTTTCCACTGGGTACCTGCTCTGTGACACTTGTAGGTCAGCCCTGATGGTTCTAACTAAACAGTAACTCCAGTAAAGTTTAAGATAAGACAGGAATCCAAGCAATATTTCAAAGAACAGACCTACGTGGAGAGTGAGACACAGCAGATTTAGAGGTAAATAAATGCTCCAGTCATACCTTCTCTCCGGCTCAGGCCAAAGAATATTCTATTGTATTCTGTGCTTCCTTTTGAATTTCTCCTTAGCTGTTAGTCTTTGCACTTAATATATCTTAAGCCTTTATGTTCAAGTCTTCAGTATTTTGGATCACCAGCGCAGCCCACTGGAGGGAATACTAATCATTTTCTGAGCTGTGGCCAGACTATGCAATCTTTAATGTGACCAAATCTGGAGACAGGTTAATAGAGTTGAGGGAGCTGGGAGAAGGAAGGATGGCGTCTGTCTAGTTGGGTAGGCTTCATGGAAGAAGAGAACAAGAGAATACATTAAAAAGAGTTAGCTCACTACAAAATGGTGAAAGCTGGAGAGAGAAGAAGGGAAAGAACTACATTAAATGATCTCAAGTCCTGCGGCAGACTGCCTTATGGGCCTACACAACATCCATTTTCTTTTCTTTCTTTTTGACAGCAAAATCCTTATTTTGTTGGACGTGATATTGTTTTAGGCACTACAACAATAATCTATTTCCTAGTCTTTGTAGCTAAAGGTGTTCATGGAACACAGATCTCACTGTAGAACTGTAAGTGAATGCCTGCCATGAATTTCTGGAAGATTCACTTCTCTGATGTCACTTTTTCTTCATAACTATGTTTCTTCTTTCTCCTTGGAATGCAAATGTGAGCTTAAGAGTTGAGCAGCCTTCTTGGACTATGAGGTAACCATGAGCAGAAAAATAGAGCGTAGCACATAGACAATTCTATGAAGCTGCGGTGCCAACTTAGGGGCGCCTGCCTCTACACTTTTCAACATGGAAAGAGAGAACACCCAATCCCTGGACCACTAGGGAGTGTTTTTGATATGGAGAGAAAACAAACTTTTATTTGATGAAGCCACAACAGAAATGCTAGATGCCACCAAACTCCTCTCTTCCTGGAAGAGTCCATAAAATCTATTCTTTTCCAGCCACAAGAATCTGTTGGAGTATTCATTTAGATATTAAAAGTGATTAGTCCCACTAATAAAATTTCTTTAAACAATCATGAAAGGCAAAAATGCTTATTATCTTCTTTCATTTTTTTTTCTCCACTTGGGATGATTAGTCACTTGGTCAGGTTCAGGCATATTAAAAAAAAATGAACCACAGCTCTTTGGGTTGTGGGTGTCATCTCTTGGAGCCACAGAGTCTGTACACACAGAAAAAGGTGGTATTTAGTGGATTTGCTTAAAACAGCATTAGCCTCGGAAATCTCCACACTTAAAAAGTGTATCATTTTGCTGGAGACATCACAAAGGAAGCTCCAAATTACTGAGTAGATTGGCGTAGCTCTCCGCAGAGTGCAGTAAGAGAATTAACAGGGATTTTCTGGTTCAAACTTATGCACAGTTAAATATGTTTAGTACATAATTTTTAAAATTTGCTTAACTTGTCATGGAGTGCTGCAACTATGACAGTGCTGAAACTATGACAGTTCAGCTCCTAGTTCTGCCCCTTGTCTGATCACTGTTCCTTGATGCCAGGTCCTCTGGATGCTTGTTTCATTTTTTACAGAATCGTCTGGCTGCAAGGGAATAAGTCGTATTTCTCCTTTTAAATGCAACATTGCTATATTTTTAGAGCAAGCCCAAATTGGACGATTAGAGTTGGCAGGTATCTATAAAACTGCTAAACTACTTTTATGGACCCCCATGGAATTATTCCTGTCAGATGAAAGTATTCTCCTCTTCTCTGGTTAAATAAGTTTAAGTGCCCACTTGAATTTTAAAATATGTATTCTGCCTGCAGCACCCAGCAACTTGTAGAGGGACCCATTTCCTCCTCTTCCCCTAGGACATGTTGCCATTTCCAGGAAGTCAGTAATGTTCTCTCAAAATATGCCGATCTTGGCACTGCCACCTCCCTCCAGAAAGGCAGGGTGCCTTTCCAGACCAGAGCTATATCTCTCAGAGATGAAGTAATTTCACTCGTGGCATACCTGAGGTCAGATTTCTTTGGGATCTCATGACATGTTGTCTCCAGTGTTCCATTGGAACACTGACCAAAGTCATCTGCTGGAGCCCCTGAAAGTTTTTAAGGCTCAGGCCATATAAACCCGAACACTAGCAGACCCTTGCATCCCTGGGCCCTGATGCAGGGACCATGCAAGGGTTGCTATTTCTTTCTGCTCTAATCCAGTTTCACTAGAACTCTGCCACTTCCACTCCTGGTAGGAAAACCCTTCTACAACCCTCAAAGGCCTCACACAAGGTTTCCTCCACTCCTCACTTCCCCAGAGACCCAGCCCTGTGCTGAGAGGGTAAACCTGCCAGGCACCCAGTGGGAAGTGACAAGTCACCCTCTCCTGGGAACCCTCTCCAGCCTCTCCAGGGGTGGCTGCCTGCATAGTCAGGAAGTTTACCCAACTTATCTCCCAACTGCCTCTATTAAACCATTATCCATTGTATTAGGGTTTTTACGTTTTGTTTTTGAGACAGAATCTAACTTTGTCGCCCTGGGTAGAGTGCCATGGTGTCACAGCTCACAGCAACCTCAAACTCTTGGACTTAAGCAATTCTCTGGCCTCAGCCTTCCAAGTAGCTATGACTACAGGTGCCTGCCACAATGCATGGCTATTTTTTTTTGGTTGGAGTTGTCATTGTTGTTTGGCAGGCCCAGGCTGGATTCAAACCTACCAGCTCCGGTGTATGTGGTTGGTGCCTTAGCCTCTGACCTACAGGCACTAAGCCCATTGTATTAGGTTTTCTTGCAGCTCATCTTACTTGCTCCTGCCTTGTGGCTGTCTTCTTCTTCCCACATTTTATTACACTTGTGTGTGACAGCTTGGTTGTTATCATTCTCTCCATATCAAAATTTGCCCTCAAACAATTCCATTCCATTTCATTCAAGAATATCTCTGGATAAACTTCAGAACTTTTCAATCAAGCCAGAAGTTCTCTACCTCTTATCTTAAATTCTAAGACTTTTTCTCCAAATGAATCACATATCCCTACCTGCTCTTCGGTCATGCAGGACTTCCGTGCCTGTGATTTCTAGCCCTTGTTCATTTTTATCTCTAAACAATTCACTTCCTCCTTTTTTGTTTTGCCAAAGATGCACAAAAACCTTCCAATCTTGGAATAATCCAGCGTCTCTCCAACCAAAGCCCTACATGCTGCTTGGTGACACTGGCAAAACTCACACCAATGTAAAAATAAATACCACAAAAATTTCCTGCTGGTTTCAGTATTGCCTGGTAATCTTTTTTGTATTATCCTGGTTGCAACTCTTCCTCATTCTCCAGAAAGACTACTTCAAATTTTTGTCATTCTCCTCAAGCTCCTCCACTTCAACACCTCCACTGGTCTCATTGGGTGACTTTGTCTCTAAATTTATAAACAGAAAGTGGAACCCATTAGATAGTAATTTGCTCAATTTCTTGCCACCTGCCAATAAACTGTGTCCAGATACCTTTTCTTCCCTCCTTTTCTTACACCATAGTAAACTTGGAAAGTTTGCTTCCTTCACTTGTATATTTTCATAATATTTTCTTCTTTTGAAAATGCTTACCCCCCTTGGTTTTGTTATTACTTCTTATTATCAAACACCAGCTCCTTTGAAGTTTCTTATTACTCAGCCCTTAAGGCCTGGCCTTCCCTAAAGTTGTACCCTTGACTCTCTTTCTTTGTATTCTAAGAGATAGGGACCTCTGTGGCATAACCACTCCGTGCAGGATGGTGATTCTCAACCTTTATCCCAGCCTCAGCCACGCTCAGGGGTTCCAGAATAGGATGTAATAGGAAGAAACTTCAAAGGAGATGGTGTTTGATAACAAGAAGTAATAACAAAACCAAGGTGGTAAGCATTTTCAAAAGAAGAAAATATTATAAAAAAATACAAGTGGAGGAAGTAAACACATCCACCTGCTTCCTGGACATCTCCCATGGATGTCTTGTGGGTATCTCAATTTCACTATAACTAGGACTATCACTAAGTTCATAGTTCAGTCAAAACCCATTCTGATTTCACTTTTCTGTGCATTCTTTTCCTAAATAGAACACTAATAAAATGCCTCTCCTGTTTATTTCATAGACAAGACTGGCCTCTGACACAATTCTAGCCAGTGTGGGCGGCACCTGTGGCTCAAAGGAGTAGGGCACCAGCCCCATATGCCAGAGGTGGCGGGTTCAAATCCAGCTCTGGCCAAAAAAAAAAAAAAAAAAAAAAAAAAACAACTACAATTCTGGCCAGTGAGATGTAATTTAGCAGAAATTTGCCAGTAATTGAGGGGAAAGCCTGTGCTTTCCTGTGACAGAAGTTGTTGCCTTCTCTTCCCTTTCTTTCCTTCTTTCCTGCATTCTGGAACAGGTACTTGAGAGCTGGAACACAGCTATTTTGTGTTAAGAGAGAAAAGAAAGAGAATTATGGAGACTTTAGTCTTGACATCATTGATCTGCAGCAACCATCTATGTCTGGAGTTCTTGTAATGTAAGATGACAAAATTACCTTATTTGTTTAAGCTACAACCACTGAGGTTTGCTGTTACAAAACAGCCAAAATTAAACATCCTCATTCCCAAATTTGTTCTGTCCCCCATAATCTCAATACTGATGAGCTTGGAAGGAAATGTTGCCCAGCCAGGCACCTCAGTTACCCGCATCTCCCCAGCATTCATCCATCACCAGTCTTTATATCCGCGTCCTTCCCTTGATTTCATTTTCTCTCTTGACCTCAGCTGATTACTATTTTGATCTGTGTCTTCATTTCTTTTCCTGTGGAAATTGCCTTCACCTCTTAATGGGTCCTCTCTGCCACCCCTTCTGCTGCCCACCCAGGCATTCATTTTCTGCAGTGTGGTGAAAGTCATCTTTCTAAAAGGCAACTCTAATTAACTCCCTTTGCTGCTTGAAATAGTTCAAGAGACTACACCGAATACAGAATAAAATGTGGCTGCTGCCTTGCACTGTGCCTCGCCCCCCACCCAGTCCTATTAACCTTCACCCCACACTCTACTCCACTTGAGTAACTTCTAGTTTGCACAGTGCTGCTTTCTCTGACTACTCTGGAGGACTAACTGTAAGCATTTCATTTGCAAGGCGTGCCTTGAGGTACTTAACATGTCGTTTTTAGGAGTATGCACTAAAAGATGACCGAAATTTTTTAGGATAAAACAAAAATGAAACTGCCCTGAAAGATGAACTTGGTATAAGATGCACTCACATTGTATTAGGAACCCTTCCTTCTAGCATTAGAGACTATTTCATTAGCTCTTGCTATAAACAAAGACATTTTCCCTTGTCCTTATAAATTAATCTTGATTGGCTGAGACATTTTCTGGATGCTATATATGATATGATATTTTGTGGTAGGGTTATAAGGGAAAATCACGAACTCTGTAGATTTTGAGATTTCTAGTAGTTTTACACGACAAGGACTTTAGTTTCATTTTGTTTCTCCTATGAACATCTATAAGACTCATAATTGTGATTTTGAAACCTTTTTCTTTTTGTTAAGAAGATTGATTTATTGTATTTTATTTATTTATTATTTTTATTGTTGGGGATTCATTAAGGGTACAAGACGTGTCACACACTGAGACCCCACCCCTCCCTCCTTCCCACTCTCTCTGCTCTAGAGTAGAGAAGATTGATTTCTTAAACACATGCTAAGAAGCAAAATCCACATCCTGAGCTGTTTGTGACTCACACTAAATATGCTTACTTTGAAAAAATACATCATAAACAGAGAAAAACTTTAGGAGAAATGTAACTATGACCATTTATATAATGTATTTATGATATGAGCTTCGCCTGTTACACACATTTTTCATATTAAAAATACCGTATTCAAGAACTGGGGAGGAGACATTCACAAACTAATTAATTTGGCTACAAGTTTATTGGAACAATATTTTGCAAATTTCACCATGGATGCCCTTGGTATTCATGTTGGTGTCCTAACCTGCCTTCTAAACCAACAGAAACCTAGTACAGATTTGTCAACGTTTTAAGGGTTAAAACTGCAGCATCCTGATAATTGTAATGATAATTCAAATTACTACATTTTTCATTACTTATTATATGCCCGGCATCATGTTAAGTAATTTACACATGTCATCTAATTTTTTTTTCTCACAAGTCTTCCCTTCATTTTAGTGATAAGAAAATGGAAATGCTAAATTACGGAGAGGCAGAATTTAAATGTAGGTCTGTCTGACTTTGGACCTGTGCCACCTCCTAATGGCAGAGCATATAGTTAGTTGCTTTTATAGTCTGATATCAAGCCATCTGGGTAAAGTTCTAATACTTCATCTCCTATACTCTACCTCTAGCCCAATCCCATGTGAAAGCCGGTTTCTCCAAGTCAACGTGCATTGTTCTATACTTTTCAGACAAAGCCATACTGAGGCTGGGTTCAGTATAGTACATCAATCCATAGTGTAAGCCCAGATCACAAAGTTTGTCATTATCTTTCTGTTTCTAGCATTTAGCACAATGCTGGGCATGTCATAAATATTCAAAACGGGTTTCTGGCCGGGCAGCAGTGGCTCACACCTGTAATCCTAGCACTCTCAGAGACCAAGGCGGGTAGATTACTTGAGCTCAAGAGTTTAAGACAAGCCTGAGAAAGAGTGAGACCCTTTGTCTACTAAAAAATAGAAAAACTAGCTAGGCATTGTAGCAGGCACCTGTAGTACCAGCTACTTAGGAGACTGAGGCAGGAGAAAAATTGCTTGAGTCAGGAGTTCAAGGTTGCTATGAGCTGTCATGCCATGGTATTCTAGTCTGGGGCAACAAATCAGGATTCTATCTCAAAAATTAAAAAAAAGTCTCTAATTATTAGAGAAATGCAAATCAAAACCACCCTGAGATATCACCTAACCCCAGTGAGAATGGCCCACATCACAAAGATTCAAAACTGCAGATGCTGGTGTGACTGTGGAGAAAAGGGAACACTTTTACAGTGCTGCTGGGACAACAAACTAAGGCAATCTTTTTGGAAGGATGTATGGAGAATCCTCAAAGAACACAAACTAGACCTCCCATTTGATCCTGCAATCCCATTACTGGGCATCTAAGCAGAAGAAAAAAATCATTTTATCATATGGACATTTATCCTAGACTGTTTATTGCAGCTTAATATACAATGGCCAAATTGTGGAAACAACCTAAATGCCCACCAATCCAGGAAGGGGTTAATAAGCTATGGTATACGTATACTATGGAATACTATTCAGTCACTAGAAAAGATGGTGACTTTACATCTTTTGTATTAATTTGGATGGAGTTGAAATACATTCTTTTTTGTTTTTTTGAGACAGGGTCTCACCATGTTACCTTTGGTAAAGTGCCATGGTCTCACAGCTCACAGCAACCTCAAAGTCTTGGACTTAAGCAATTCTCTTGCCTCAGCCTTCCAAGTAGCTGGGACTACAGGTACCTGCCACAATGCCTGGATAATTTTTGTTGTTGTTGTCATTTTAGTTGTCATTGTGTTTAGCAGGCCCGGCCCAGGTCCCAACCCGCCAGCCCTAGTGTATGTGGCTGGTGCCCTAACCACTGAGCTATGGGCACCGAGCCAGAAATACATTCTTCTTAGTAAAGCATCACAAGACTGGAGAAGCAGGAATCCAATGTACTCAATTCTGATATAAATACAATTGATGCTAGTACATGGTGGGGGATGGGGAATGGAGGACCACAGAGAGGGAAGGAGGGAGGGGGATCACAACATGTGACACACACCTTTTAGGGATGGGACACTATTATTAGATGGATTTTACCCAGCAAATGCAAGCTGTGTAAACTGGGTCTTTGTACCCTCAATTATTCCCCAACAATAAAAAAAAAGTAAGTGAAAAAAAATAAAACAAAATCCCCCAAACCATGGTTCTCAACTGGAGATACTGCCAGCATATGGGATCAATGGAAGGAAGGAAAGAGATGGATATTGGGGTGAGGTCTGGTTTCAGGAAAGAAGCCATTGGAGGGAACAGAGAAGGAAGACGGAGAACAGAAATACATTCTTCTTAGTAAAGCATCACAAGACTGGAGAAGGGTAAATGTGACCTGTCTAGTCCGCTCCGGATACCTTACAGCATGGAATTTGGGTTATTGGAATAGCTTCAAATGTAATTCTGGCTCTAATGTTTTTGAGATCTATAAAATAAGAGTGTTGTCTGAATAATTCCTATATGAGCTAGTTAGCTCTAGAAATTTATGTTTGTGGTTTTCCTTTCTGAGAAACTTTCAAGCGTATTCTTTGTACAGACTTGCATCTTGTTCTGAAGGAATGGATTATTTTCTGCCTTTATTTTGTCTCTAAATTTAACAACTCTTTCCTTGTACTGTAATCAATCATCCATAAAATACCGAGTGGCATTTGTGTGATTTACAGTATTAGACCTCCAATGAACATTTATAGAGATATTAACTGAATATACATTAGCAATAATTACAGCAGAAATTATCTGCAATCATCTTTTAGATACGGTATTAATCTGAACACTGAACGTGTTACAAGAAGAAAAGAGAGCAATTCCTATCAATCCATGCTAAGAGAAGTTTGTTGAAAACATTCTTTATGAAGAGCAATTTGAAAATATCTCTCAAAATAATTGCCTATACCCTATTTTGCCATGTATCATGCACATTTTTATTTTTTTATTTTTTACTTTGGGGGTTTTGTTATTTTAATTTTTTGTTAAATCATAATAACTATGTACATTTATGGGGTAGATTGTGCTGATTTGATATACAATGTAGAATGCTTACATCACACTGATCAACATACCCATCACCTCACTTATTAGTTGTGGTCAGACATTTATACTCTACTGTTAATAGATTTGTAATGAGGAGAGAGAAGGGGAGAGTGGGAGGAGGAAAGGTACAAAGCACATTTTTAAACCCCCCAAATTAGAGATACATAAGGATGCACATTATACATGGGTAGTACTAATTGCCTATCTACATAAATGTTTTTAATTTGTTCATTTATGCTTATGCATTAAAAGTGTAACTCTAGAAAGCAGCAATAATATCTGTATGCAAAATAATACCCTGGAATATGGTAATCAGTTTTGTTGAGCTAACAATGAACTTGCAACAAAAGGCTTTTCAGCCAATGAAGAGTGAAGAAGAAAGGATAGAGGTTGCAGATGCACTCAGCTGGTAAGCACTTAACACCTACAGGTGGAATCAAGACAACACCCATTGCCTGGGTTTGTGACTAGGTCCTGAGATCATGGAATGATGTCAAGAAGGAAGTGGCTATGAAATAATTTAAAAAATGCAGCATCAGAAGTGCTATGGATGAAACTGAGGGTGACGAAATTTACTGGAATGAGGGAAGTGGCTCTCCAAAGACATAGGTAATGTAGAAATTGAAGAAGACAATACCTGGGATAGCAACAGTGATAAAGAACTCTTGACCTTCGATGATACCTAAACATCATAAATTTGTTCCCAGTACCTGAAATTACTCATATATCATATCTGTTTTTGTGTTTTGTAATTATATCCAACATAAAGTTTCTTGTACCATAAAATGTTAAAAAAGAAATGTTACAATTCCTTTAGGATATAGATAACTAGCAACTAAGTACAAACAAAAATTTGGGCTAAAAAAATTAAAAAGAAAGATTTTTTTCCCTGAAAGTTTAGGCCCCAAATGTATGCGTGCAGCATACACAAGAGCACATTATACATAGCAAGATACAGTACTTTTTTCTTTTTTTTTTTTTTTTGCAGTTTTTGGCGGGGGCCAGGTTTGAACCCGCCACCTCTGGTATATGGGGCCAGCGCCCTACTCCTTTGAGCCACAAGTGCCACCCTAAGATACAGTATGTATTAACCAACCATTATACTGCTAAGACTTTGTCCTACAGATATACTTTATAAAGTATGCAAAGATACATGTGTAAGGAAATTGACGGGAGGACTTCATAGGATAATATAAAGCTTGACACAACTCAAATCTGCATTAATAGGGAACTGGATAAATAACTTATTTTATATCCATATGAAACAGTATTTTCTAAGTCTCAGAGAAGAAAAATGCAGAGGAAACATATTAAGGGATATGTAAGGTAATTAAAAGCAAGCAGAGTATAATGTACAGCACTATCGTATTTAAGTAAAATAAAGGGTTAGACATTCTATGTGCTTGACTGGGTGTACATAAGTTTTGGAATGATACGCAGGAAACTCCAAACAGAGTATCTCTTAGAATATTAAGAAAAGTAGGCCAGAGATGAAAAGGCAAAAATGGGCTTTTTACTTTACGTTTTTTCATATTTTACCATTAATATGAATTATGTTTATATTTTAAAAGTACAAATCAAAGGAAATAATATGTGAGACGGTAAAGGAAAAGAATAGAAAATCAGAAAGAACAGACACCTCCTTTGAAGATTTACTAGTTTCCTAGGGCTACTGTAACAAAGTCTCTTAAAGTGGATGACTTAGAACAACAGAAATTTATTGTCTCACAATTCTGGAGGCCGAGCAGTCTGGAAGTGAGGTGTTACAGGTTTGATTCCTTCCGAGGGCTGTGAAGATCAGCAGCCTGACAGTCATTTACATACTATCTCATGTTCACAGAGTTTATAGTCCATCAGAGGACCCGTAGTTAAGAGGCAGCTGAAAAAATGTTGCACTGGAGAGACGTAAGCAGCTGAAACGTTATGGAGCTGAGTGAAAACACAGCTTCATGTTCAGAGTGGATGGTGTTCAGGAATCAGGATAGGAAGTGGGTAGAAATCAGACCCATTGATTTAGAATCATGATTTTTATTCTTGGATCATTCTAATGACACAAAGCTCAGGAACCTGACCACAAATGAAGCTTCTTCAATTTTGCTCTGTTTAAAAATTCTTACCAGACTGAATCTCTACATTCTATCCTCTTTTGTAAAATGACACAAATTTTACTAAGAGCTGAATTTTTAAAGTACAGTACAAAATTAAACATCTTTACTAAGGAAGAAAAAACATTTTGACATTTGTTTGTAATTTTTTTCTAATAAAATACAGTGAACAAGGTTTACCTATACAATTGCCTTACTTTGTATGAAAAAAATGTGTATCTAGTCATTTTATTTTATGCAGAAAATATCTAAAAATGTTGCTTTAAGAACTGATAAGCTTCAGTGCTCGATGTCATCCTGTTTTAATGAGAATTACAAATAAGTTTTCAATTTTACTTGTTTTAGAAAACAATGGAGCTTGCAGTTGTACAGCAGGATAGCATATATGACTTCACTTGCTACTTATGTTTGGAACTCATAGTCTTACTTACAACACATTGGAATCTACATAGTAATGAACCATCATATAATGTGATACAATTGTGTGTGTTTCTTCCTTAACAAAGATCAGCTGAAAAGTGGCCATACATTATACTATGAAAGAATTTTAAGTCAGTCCACAGTGAACTCAGGAAGAAGGGAAATTGAAACAAATTATACGCAAATGAATTAGTTCTACTCAATTAAATTTATTAATATGACATCAATATTGGAAATACTTCTATTTATCATGCATTCCAAATCTCTGAACTCATGTAAAACTTTCTTTTTTTCAACCTACATGGCCTTCAAAATATCTAGAATGGGCCAGCGTGGTTCTGCTTTTTTGAAGTCCGTTCTGAAAGGCCTCCTGTATTCTCAATTGAGAAATACATACGAGTCTCTGGGCTTTGTAGAATTTGGAGTGGAAAATCTAGGGAGATGGGGCCTGTGAGATGACTAATGGTTCCCAGTTTCAGTGAGCTGGAAACCTCCAGGAGAGAAGCCTTTGTTGTGGTCTCTCAGCATTTTTGGTTTGGGTTCCAGATGGAATCCAGAAGGGTAGATGTGAATTCAAATGAAAAGAAAGAATGGATTTATATGTTTAGGTTTATGAAAACATTCAGTTACTTTTGATTTGTGAACAAAGACGTGTGCAGTCGGAACTGGATGTACTGCTTCGGGTACTCTTACTCTTTGAAGAATCTGGATCAGTTTGGGAAGGGGAAAAACAATAACAACAACACAACAATGAGAAAAGCTTACTTCACATTCAAAGCAGCAAACCTATTATAAGTTGGCTGAAGCAGAAATAGTCATGATTGGAAATAGGCAGCATTATTAATGGAGTTGAATATTTAATAAAACACACAGTTACACTTGTTTTGGCCACTGTGTGGACATTTCCTGTCTACACTCATCTTGGTAACTGCTACACAAAGGCAACTGTATGTACACACACAAATGCATGTACATACACACATGCACACATATAGTGAAGTGAACGTAGACATTTATAAGCAAGTTTTGCTTTGCCTCCAATCACAGTGGTGCATTGATTTTTTTCTACACATACTTTCAGGTGTTGGGAGGTCCTTGGCACACTTCATACAGACGGAGGACAGCATGATAAGAAGAGTACAGGTAAGGGAACCATGAATAAAGCAAACAGACAACCTGCAGAATGGGAGAAGATATTTTCATGTTATAAATCTGACAAAGGCCTGATAACTAGAATGTAGAGAGAACTCCAATTAACAAGAAAAGAGCATACAGCCCCATTTGTTTATAAGTGGACAAAGGCTTGAACAGAAACTTCTCTGAAGATGGCAGATGAATGGCCAAAAAACACATGAAGAAATGCAATTGTCCCTTATCATCAGAGAAAGGCAAATCAAAACCACTTGGAGGTAGAGTGGTTACTCTAATTTTACTCTAACTCCAGTAAGATTAGTCCACATCACAAACTTCCGAGTCTGTGAATGCTGGTGTGATTGCAGAGAGAAGGGAACAAACACGTTTGCATTGCTGGTGAGATAGAAAACTAATACAACCTCTATGGAAAAAGTATGGAGAATTGTCAAGGAACTAAAAGTGGAACTTGCTTTGATCCCCTAATCCCATTACTAGGTATCTACTAAGAAGAAGAAAAAAACCATTTTATCACAAGGACACTTGCACTAGAATGTTTATCGCAGCTCAATCCACAACTGCCAAGACGTGGAAGTAACCCAAGTGCCCATCATACCCATGAATGGATTAACAAACTGTAGTATATGTATACCATGGAGTACTATTCACCCATAAGAAAAGATGGAGACTTTACATCTTTGATGTTTACCTGGATGGACTTGAAACACATTCTTCTTAGTATCTCAAGAATGAAAAAAGAATATCTGATATACTCAATACTAATATAAGATCAATAGAAAAACTACACACCCACACGAAAGAAAAACACAAGACAGAGGGCACAAGACAGCGAGGAAGGAAAGAAAAGCTGGCCCGCTGTGTTAGTTAGTGGACTGAAACATACACCAGAGTCCTCTTAGTGCCTCGTATGAAATGTTTAGCACATGACCTTGAGAAATGGTACTGGAAGATACCGGGAAACATAACAAAAATAGTATCTTCCATAGGCATATCTCAGCTTAGACAAAAACAGGACTTTTGTTCTAATGTATACAGAGTGGTCATAAAGTGTGTGTGCAATTTAAAACTGTGTACAATTTAAAATTGTACATGAACTTTATGGCCACCCTGTATTAGTGTATTTACATGAAACTGTCTAAAAGCAAAAAGAACAGAAGTTCACTTAATTTTTTAGGGAATTATATTTCCACTGAAACTACAGGATGGATTGAAAAAGTTTCTAACTGTTTGACCCATAAAACAATCTTGGGGTCTACCCTTGCCCTGGTAGGAAGTAGGATGCTAAAACTGTGCAGCCCCTATCTGGGCCATATACTGAAACAACCACTCCCAAGTAATACACAAGGAAGAACTTGCAAAAAAAGGGGCAGTGTGCAAAGCGGTTACTCCAGAAGTGTGACAGCTGGGCGGATCAAAGATCTTTCCACATTAATTTACAAAAGAGTCTTTGTCAGTTCTGCCACTGAATCTGATAATTGCTGGACGACTGACCACTCTATTTTTGCCGTGTTTTCTTTGAGGCTATTCTCCATGTTCAGTATGGAATGGTTATCGCACATCATTTATCTTTTTGTCTGTAGGTCACTGTATCATGAAGAAGAACTTACTCAGCATCCCCCCACCCCGAAACCTTGGATTTGAACCGGATGGTCTCCTTTGGGGAGGGTGAGGATTCTGTAGAGAGCTGAAGCATCTTCCTGTTGAGATGCACAGCCAAAGCCAGAAGGGCAGGCTCTAGCAAAGCCTGCTAATGTTTCCCTATATTCTTTCTCCATTCCTTTCTTTTAATACTAGAACCCTTTCTTTTAATACTAGAACCCTGAGCTTTAGCTGGACACATTAGCCGCTCACTTAGAGTACATTCTCCTACCTCCCTTGCACATATGTCTGGCTCTGTGACCAAGTACCAGACAGCAGAATATGAGTAGTGAAACTTCTGATCACATCCTTAAAAGGAAAGTAAGTTGTTTGCTCGTCACTTCCTGATGGCTGGGAGATGGCAGCAACCCATGCAGACACCTCAGACAAGAGATGGAAGCCACGTGTGGAGGATGGCAGAGCTGTCTTCCCATCCCTGAGCCATTCACCTCTCTCCTGTTAAGGGAGAGAAATGAATTTCCATCGTATTTAAATCACTGTGATTTAGAACTCTGTCATACCAGCTTATCCTATGACCTAACTACTTACCAAGTTAAACTCTTCAAAAGCATATTATGTAATCAAGATGTAAGCGCTCCCATAATATTCTGTAATTTAACATTTTTTCTTATAAAGTTTAAGAGTATGGACTGTGAATCTAGAGGGCCTAAGTCAGAACCAAGACTTTGCCACTTATTAGCTGTGTCTTGGCAAGTGTTTAGCCTCTGCCATAATTTTCTAATTTGTAAAATTGGGATCCTCAGAGTACCCTACAGAGTTGCTGTGAGGATTGAATAAGATACTATATCGCAGTAAAACTTTAGTCCTTAGAACAATGCCTGACCTCCAGAAACCTTCATATGTCACTATTATTATGTCATTGCCATTACTATTACCATTATTGTCATTATTATAATTTTTGAATTGAGCTTTCCACTCAATGCTTACATAGTTAAAACCTTCTAATCTTAAAAAAGTAAGATGTCTTCTTTTTAAAAACTCATTAATGCCTAGGAATAAGTGAAAATAATTTTGAATTTCACAATTCTCAAATTTTAACTATGTGTTAAATTTCACTAAAAGGATTGGTGTCAAGTAGATTTCTCCCCTAGTGATATTTCTTGTAAAGGAATTGAGATGTACTTCAAACTATGTGTCATATCAAATAAATAATGATTTATTCACCCACCAAAGTTTGTCTTTTTAAAAATATATGTAATTTTTCAAATCATAGCTCCAGGGCGATCCACATATCTAAGATGATAATCCAAGATGAAGTGTGTGGTTTCCCTGTTCTTAGGGTCTAATTTTATTTACATATAAATAAGTTGGTTTTTAAAAATTTATGAAAATAAGATTATATTGCTCATAGACTTTGGATTTTATTTTTCAAGTAGCAATAATAAATATTTGCTAAACTCTTAGTAATCTCTTATGGAATCCACCTTTGACTGATGACTGAGCATAGGGCCTGATTTACATGTTTATGACATGTTTATTGCATCAACAGATAGACAGAAATGTGGAGGGCAAATGAAACATGGAATAGAGCCCAGAGGATGGAGCTGGGACACTAGCCTTGGAACATGCTTACACTAGCTGAGCTCACCTGTCACAACCATAAGTATACGGCATATGAAAATGGTTGAAAATTAGACATGGAAGCATAGGAAAAAGGACATGGCAGTCTAAATACATATCCCACAGCCTAAGAGTAAAGGCTTACTCACCATTAATGCAAGTTAAATACATGCAAACTAGTCATATTTGAAATGTGTTATGCTGCAAAAGAATTATCTCATTTCATGTCTTTAAGTTATAAATTCCATATTATTGAAGCTTTATTATTAATTTTTCAGCACTGAATAATTTTCCAAAGATTACCCACTGGTCAGCAAGCTGTACATCCACAGTTAAGCTTGAAGCATGCTAAATGTAGCTAAATTCTATCATCCAGAAAGAAATGCTAAGGCCTTTAAAACTGAACATCTAAACTACCATGACATTATGAGAGCAAAAGTTCATACGGGGTATTTATTTTCAGTTTAAACATATTCAAACAATGCAAAAATCAGATACGTATGTATGAAACATACTTGTGTCTATGACAGTATATTTTTTTCTCTGTAGAGTCTTACATTTTCATACATGTTAATCAGATTTTTAAGAATATCCTGGGAGTAGTTTAAAGGCCACCACTCTACAATCTTTATTAATGACATAAGGCAAAATGTAACTTTACAGTGGAGAAACACCACCCTAAGCACGTGAGCAAGAGAAACACACTATTGCCGCTGTGGTATTCTTACCAAAAACGTGTAACTTCATTGGTGGAAACCATCATGTCATTCACAGCTGAGAGGCATTTCACAAAATAACTGATCTTTACTATCGAAAATGTTAGGGTCATAAAAGGCAAGAAAAAACGGTGGAATCACGCATTTCACAAAATCACTGACTTTTACTATTCAAAATATTAAGGTCATAAAAGAGAAGAAAAGACTGTGGAATCAGCACAGATTAAAGACTAAGACCTAATGGCCAAAAGGGATATTTAATTGGGTCTCAGACTCGAAAAAGAACATTATTGGAAAAATTATTGAAATCCAATAGTTTCTAATATTATTTTCTTAGTATGATAGATGTTAACATTAGGGGAAGCTGGGTAAAGGGTATTTGGAAACTTCTCTAACTCAAAAATGAATTTTAAAAGTCAAAAGATTAGATTAGTATTATTTGAGAGTCACATAAATTTAGAGCTTTCTTAAGGTAAAAATGCATCAATAGAAAAATGTTCTAACCTGTAAAAACACACTTTTGCTGATGTTTCATATATCAGGGTAATGACCCTGTGTAGACACATTGGCGTTCGTGGGTATCCCCGGGCACAAGTTGTATTCTACAAGCATTTTCTCTTAAAAATGTTGGGAACTGTAAGAAGACAGTCCACAGGCTAAACCAGAGCTAAGGTACACCTACTGTCTTTATGAATTGACTCTTTAGGAGACACCAATCTGCCAGGGAGTTGTTAAGAAGAAAGGGCAAAGCCGTCGCAGAGAAGCTGGGCTATGCCAGCCCCCACCGTAGGGGCGTCAGAATCACTGTTGTATTGGATATTTGTAGTGATTTGGGGAGGATATCATTCTCCTCATTCAACACGTGAGGAAACCAAAGCTTGGGAGAAGCCCCCTATAAAGTCACACAACTTAACAAGTAGTAGAATTAAAGTTTGAAGGTCGGGTTTATTTGACACCAAACCTGTGCTTTATAGACTAAAAAACAAAACAAAGTAAAACATACTGTGCTAAGAAACAAAAGCTGTGTTTATGAAACATTTATAGACCAATTAAATCTTCCTCAGGGAAGACTCTTCTCATGGCTGAAGATGGCGTCCCTAAACAGAAGCAGCCGCATTTCAGAATCCTTACGGTTGGTCAAAAGGGAGCCTAGGCAAGACTAGATAATTCAGGCCAAGTCCAGCCTCTCTCTAGGGAAAAAAGCCTTCAAGTATTATTCCAGCTCCTGATGGGTCACTCAAAAGAATTCCTACCGTTGAATAATTAGGAAATTACTTATTAAAGATACACAATTAATTCCCATGGCAGACAATGAATAAATATTTATATATTGTTAGCTCCCACCAAGGGAAATATTTGTCTTAAAGTAGTTTTTAAAATCATTAGTACTCAATTGTTACGTGTTTTTAGCTCTCCAAAGAAGTTTGTAGTTCATGACATTTATTCATTTTTTTTTCAATTGTTTGTCTCCTTTAAAGGACATTCGTTTAACATCTACATGAGCTGGCTACTCCCCTCCCCACACAGAGTTCTGCAGAGAAAATAGACATGTGAACCCATGATTACTGGAGAAAGTGCTAAATGCTGCAAATGAAGATTGTTCTGGATACCGTGTTGGTGGAAAGGAACAGATCAACTTGAGATGTTCAGTTTGAATTTAAAGTATATTGGAATTCACCAGGGAGCTAGACAGAGGTTGATGGGCTTTGTAAGCAGAAGAAACTGGAGGCAGAGGCAAGGGGGGCCCAAAGCAGCTGATCCTTTCCCCAGCAGCCGAGCGTGTTTTATACGCCACCTGCAAAGGAGAGGGCAGCTTTACATCTGAAACTAACTGAACCCCGATCTATAAATTGCTGAGTTTTCTTCCTCGCTGTGACTATTTGCTTATGATTCAGCCCTTAGCCATAAAATACACATGACAATCTGGAACAGATTGGAAATGGATTTTTGTCTAGTTGTGTTTGGGGACTATGCAAAGCATATGGTGTCAGTTGCAAAACTCTGAAGCAGTTTTTCCCGAACCCAACACGGCCATATCAGTTCAGGCTTTGATACTGTCAGTTATGGTCAAGAGTGCCCCCGGAGCATTTTCCTGTGGAAAATATGATATCGTCCTTGGCATGCAATGCAAAATTAGAGGTTAACTGTTCAAAAGGAGGATGTTACATGGCCCTCGCTATAAAAGAAGATATCCTGGAGAAATGTCAAGATATAGGATTGTCGTTTTAGATTGTCTTAAATTCTCATGCGTTTTAAATTAGCTTATACTTTCCTGAACTTGAACTCTTGTTGCTGTGATTTGATCATTACTTTTAAGCAGTTGTCACATCTCACTGTGTGGGATGAAATGACTCTTTCATTCAAGGCCAAGTCTGGCAAGTCCATCTTTATAGATCTCATATCTCTAAGTCTCTACAGTTTCAGCCTCAAAAAGCTGATACTGTGAGCCCATCCCAGGTTGCCTCGGCAGCTGAAGTCACTGGGCCTCACCTCCTCCCACATGCTCAGCAGCCCTGCCTCTGTCACTGACTCTTAATAATTTGCAACCATGCGGCATTTCAAGCTGATCTCCAAAATATGCCACTTCTCTGCACTGGTCCACAGCTGTTCTGGGATCCTGCTGGCACCAGCAAGTTATGCTCACCTGACCTCACAGAACTGAGCCAACATTGCTTTAAAGTGAGAGCCCCGGTTTTGATCTAGAACTTTGCAGTTTAGTTACACTGCCCACATCAGATGCTTTGTGGCTCTGTAAAAGGCCAACTGTTGTCTTGAGGCTCCACTGTATTGACTAATTTCCATAAGACAAAACCAAAGTGGACATAGCATCAGTAAAGTGCCTTTAGTTTATCCCAGAAGTTACTTTTATTTTTATTTATTTATTTTTGAGACAGAGTCTCATTATGTCAAGCTCATTAGAGTGCTATGGTGTCATAGCTCACAGCAACCTCAAACTCTTGGGCTTAAGCCATTCTCTTGCCTCAGCCTCCCAACTAGCTGGGCCTACAGGCACCCACCACAACGCCTGGCTTTTTTTGTTGTTGTTATTGTTGTTGCAGTTGTCATTGTTGTTTAGCTGGCCCAGACCCAAACCCACCAGCCTCGGTGCATGTGGCTGGTGCAGTAGCCACTGTGCTACAGGCACCGAGCCCCAGAAGTTACATTTAATTGAAGATGTGCATATGACTGAATGGTTTCACAACCAAGGCTGTGAAATCAGGAACAAGATACTATCTGGGAGGATAAAGTTTCATTAGTTAGGTCATTATTTTTTACCTTTCCCTATGGTATTTCATAAAGTTTCAAAAGCCTATTTTAATTATACTCTAAAAAGTTTATTGAAATAAAAATGATATAATAATTCCTAGAAAGGCCGTTATGTTCCCCGAAGTTTGTTTCATGAAATATACAGGATCTCCCAAAGGTCATCATACACAGAAAAATTAACACGCTCATATTCTATTATGTTTTATACTTTTAACATTATACATACATAAATATGAAAACATGTAGAGAAATACTGTATGTAATTTTGTAACAACTATTTTGTAAATAAAGCTACATTTGCTATAATTTCCCATTTTCCCTGTGTATGTATGGTGACCTTTGGGACACCCTGTACTTGTTTAGAAGTTAGTAAGTAGGTATTAAGTCAAAAAAGAATGGTATAGAGCAACTAACCTAACTTTTGGCAAAAAATCATCAACAGACTTTGCCTCATTTTACCATCAGTAGTAAGGTGTGCCAAAAACAAAATTTTATGGTTTCATAAAGCTAATTATAAAAAGAGTTTAACTTGCTATTGCTTATACTGAAGATGCTTCAGCTATTTCAAAGAATTTTAATTTCTGAAGATCGTCTTTTTTGAAGAAATCTCTGCCTGATGAGTTCTTTTGACCGTTTGACTGTTATGAACGTGAGTCAGCTGTTCTGCTGACTGGTTATGGAAAGAGCACTGGCTAAGAAATCACGTGGGATCATTTGTTCTACGGTTGGTCAGGAGAGAAAAACTCTTATGGAGTAGCACGAACCAAAACAAAATACCACAGAGCTCTCTGGAAATAATTGCCAGCTGTTTACTGTTATTTTTCAAATTATAAACAAAAGAAATATTTTGGGATGACAGACGTCTATCTAGGACAAGACAACCAAAAAACTAAGGCTGGGAACGAACAAGTTCTTGAGCGAGGTGCACGTTTTCTTTTTTGAGGCAGTCACACATTGTACATAGGATATAATCGCGTACTCTGTGAATCTACCCATTTTTTTGTTCATTTACTGCAATTTTCCTGGGTATCAATAACAGAGTCATTATTCAGACTATAAACTAGGCTACTAGATTTAATTCCAAAATGGGATTCCTTTTCTGAAAAATAGTCACATTTGACAAGCAGCATCTGTCTGTTGTTATGCCCCTAAAATTGGTAAGATATTGTGGAGTTCTGAGAAAGTCACTGGAGCACAGAGCCCTGGACGTGGGGTCATTAAGGCCAGAACAGCAAAAT
The DNA here is from genome assembly GCA_963575145.1 of Galago senegalensis. Taxonomy (NCBI): domain Eukaryota; kingdom Metazoa; phylum Chordata; class Mammalia; order Primates; family Galagidae; genus Galago; species Galago senegalensis. The sequence goes on along the minus strand of CAUYTI010072301.1, from coordinate 10,385 downwards.
GGCAAGAGAATAGAAGAAGCTAATATTATTAGTAGCATAGCAGGTAGGGGCAGAAGCTATTGAATTAGACTCAAATTTCAGCTCTACCACTCATACTCGCTGTGACCCTGTATAGATGAACGCCTTTGTAGTTTCAGTTTCCTGTTCTATGATGTGCTGATTGTTGAAAGGCTTAAATGAACTAATACATGTAGGGAATATAGAACTATGTGTGACACACAGCAAGGGCTGAATACACAGCTGTGATTAGAATTAAATATCTATCATGTACCAATAGTCACCCGTGTAGATTTGTGAGTTAGGGAGTATTAGCTTCTAATAATAATTCTAATAATTTAATAGAAATTCTAAACAAATGGCACCTCCAGAGTGTAGTTTATCTGATGCTGATCAGGACATAGACACAGCCTGTGGGGTTCTACTACTCATACTCATATCATCCTGGAATATGAAATAAAAATATTTGGGTTCCTTTTTAAATAAAAATATCTTTCCTCCCTTCCCGTTCTTATTTATTCATTTCACTATAATATATATGCCTATTAGAAGTTGGAAAATAGAAACTAAACTTGTAAAAAGAAAATATAAAAAATAGGATTTTCCCATGCATCTATACTAGGCTTCACGTGTGAATTATATACATGACATTCATTACAGGTGCATGTATGTAACATATACATTGCATTTGAAATCATTTTTTTTATCCCCATAATATACCATGGACATGATGGAAAGATTTAAAGGGCAATAATGGTGGGGTAGGCTATCTCAATATAATTAGATCTACATGTTTTATTATAAAATACAGAAGCCAGACTGGAGAGTACTATATCCAGAGGCAGGAAGGTGAGTCAGGGGACTGTGATGATTGTTGAGAGGAAAGGTGCTGACAGTGTGAATTAGGAGGGTAATGACGGGGCCAGGATATAGGAGTTGCGTAAGAGGAAGCTATGACCAGTGGAGGGGGGAAATCTGGGATAACTTTTGAAATCTTTGGGCAACTGGACAAACGAGAAAAGAGAAGATGGTTCGTTTATGAAGTGAGGTGAGGGGAGAGATGTTCTATTCCCTTGTTGAACTCCAAATGCTTGTGAAATATGCAGGTAGATGGTCTAATGAACAGAGGGATAAAAATGATTAAATGTGGAATACTGAGGGGAGAACAAAGGTGGTGATATCAAAACTCATTGTTCCTTAGAATCGCAGTAATGTTTCTTTGACTTACTGACTTACTGGGAGTTCTAAGAAGTCTTAAAACCTCTCCCTGGAGATAACAGCTGTCATCCTGTCTAGAGTGCTGTGGCATCACAGCTCACAGCAACCTCCAACTCCTGGGCTTAAGCAATTCTCCTGCCTCAGCCTCGCAAGTAGCTGGGACTAGAGGCATCTGCCACAACACCCAGCTATTTTTTGGTTGCAGCCGTCATTGTTGTTTGGTGGGTCAGGGCTGGATTCGAACCCACCAGCTCAGGTGTATGTGGCTGGTGCCTAAGCCGGTTGAGCCACAGGCGCCAAGCCACAGAACTGCATTCTTTGGCATTACAAACAAGATCCGTTGTAACTGAAGTCAATTTCTTTCACTGGAATGCTTCTCCACTACTGTTCCCATCGCTGATCTGGATCTCAGCTCTATGGGTCTGTTTGCAGCTCCGACACTATTGCCTCTGTCTAGAAGTCCTAGGATCTTTGAGGACCAAACAGAATTATTATCTTTTGTGAGAAGTCTTTCTAAGTTTGAAAATCATGCCCATTCTTCTTCCTAACCAGAAGATTTGTGTTCTCTTTGCTGCAACGTCATAATCCTTTTATGATATTAATGAGTGCAGGTATATAAAGATTTATATGTAAAATAATAATCACTGTTGCAAATTATAAGAAACAACCTGAATGTATGTCTATAAATGGATACAGTATATTTATGTAATGAAATATTATTTGGTCATTAAAAAGATGGAAGAAGCAGATTACTGGTTTTGCCTGATAACAAATTCCTGAGAAGGCAATAGTCCCGTGGGGCTTTCCTGTCTGCAGAATGAATTTTATTTCTGACATTGAGAGCAGAACAGCTTGGTGCAAAAACAGCTTTTAGGTAACCTTTCGCTCTCTACCTGTTTCCAACCCATGTTTTTAAAAAGAATCCTTTAGGTTCCAGATATTTGAATTGTATTTGAACTTAATGGGCTCTTACGGTATTTTATGCCTGCAAAATTTTCAAAATGAGCAAAACTTTGTCTTCAGTTAGTAATCGCAGCTGAACCCTCTTGAGAACATTTCAAGAAAAGGAAGCAAAATTGAATGACATAAATTTTATTTCTTTACACAGACTCATTTATAATTCTGTTCTGCATTTCAGGACTCCTAAATGAGAAGACTATGTCAGTCTTTATTGAAGATTAGTTTTCAAAAATTAAAAATAAAGCAACAAAAATAAGGCCAGAAACCTCTAAAAGTGTGAAGACAAGGTAACATCCAAAAGTACCTGAAAACGGAATTTCCTAAATACCAGCAGAGCAGTGACTGACTATAAAATCTTTCAACAGTATGGTAAGTGAATAAAGAAGTCAGAATAAGTTATAGGGTGAAAAATCCAAGAGGGCTGATGTATTTAGCTTACTAAAAATAGAAGTGCTACTTCATTGACAGATAAGTGGGACTTATAAGAGCCCAAGTTGTAAAAAATACACAATTTTCTATTTCTGATTCATAAAGGATAATGTTTGTAATGCTCTCATAAAATGTAAAAAAGACTTTTTTGATAACGTACGGAAATGTAAGAAAAATCTTAAAAAGCAAAAAAAAAATATAATTACTATATCCATTAGAAGGTAATATTATGTAGTTTTCATAGTATTTAAAACTCATCTGCAATCTTCATTAATATAAATCTTTCTTGCCATCCTTTTCTTGACTTAATAACAAAAAGGAACTGCCTCCAGAAAAGCAAACTAATGTTTTATGGAGGTAGCCTGCAGCCCCCATTGAATCATCAGGATTAGGCAATGACCCTCTTTTGGTTATATTTATCTGACTGCTTTCTGCAGGAAAGGAACATTAATAGCTACATAAAGCTTCAACACATGTTGCCCAGAAAGAACTATATAATCCTCTATTATTTCTGCCTGTAAATGACTACATGTCTAGCACTAGCCCGGGGCAGAATTGCCTGCCAGGAAACTCGACCTGCATCACGGGCTTAATGAAGCTGTAACTCTCTGTTTATAATTCTTTCCACTTTTAACTAGTATTGTGTCCAGGGGAAATGAGATAATATGCTTCTCCTTGTTGGATCACTGGGGCTACTGACCAGTGCTGTGTGCAGACACGAGCCATACAGTGGACACAGTTCAGGTTCTGTGACCTGCTCTGTCTGTCACTCTGGAGAAAAAATTCAGATCCGGGCAGTTTGGGGCACCTGAAAATTTTCACTCATAGAACAAAGTCTGGGATAAGGTTGCCTGTGGGTGTGTACAGGCGGGCAGGCTGGAAACTTGTTTGTATGCAATCGCCTTCTGCCTGTTCCCAGATGACAGTAGGCAAGGCTGGGCCTTTCCAACATTTTTAATTTAGAGAAGTTTTCCTTCAGTGTCCTCAGCCCATTTCCATCTCCTATCCTTTTTCTCCCTGAGGGTCATCTACTTTGTCAAATTGCTATGGAATTCTAGATTACCAATTTGGTTTGCCAACTCTCTTCAGGTCACTGCCACAAAAAAGGAAGGAGATATATATATATGTGTGTGTGTGTATATATATATACATATATATGTGTATATATATACATATATATGTATTACACACACATTTATATATATATATATATATATATTTACATTTTTTAACTAAACCTATAATTGAATGTTAATTTGAATTTTTAAACCCTTCTCTCCAATGTTGGAAGAAAAACTTGGAACTGAGCCATTATCAAACAGGCAAAAAGGTTTTAAAAGTAGGGATTTCTTCTGTGAGTGTCCTGAAAATCTGAGTGAGGACATGCAGGCTCTGGTGATTCTCTCCTTCCCGAGTGTCTCCTGGCCTCACCTTCATGGGAGTGGGGACTAGGATCCAGATAAGAGCAGGTGCAATGTAAGTGCTCTCATGGAGAAGTGGGTGTCTCGGCTCTTTGACCCTTGGCAGTGACAGCTCCATGACCTAAAGCCAGCCTGCTATGTTACACCCAATACCAAGCAGCTTCCCATCTTTTTTCCTCCTTTTTTCCCTCTTCTAGTCCATTTATTCTTCTGCTCTTGACTAGCCAAACAAAACATGGCCTTGTAAGCTATCCACTGAGTAGATTCAACCCCCCAATCACACCCAGCCATGTTTCTTCTTGTTGTTAAGAACTTGTTAACAGTATCATTCCCCCTGTTTCCCTAGGATGGAAAATTCAGAGTTTCCTCAGCATCATGAAATCAGAAGCAGTATAGGAGGGGATAAACAACTGTGGACTTGCTGCTGAAGTACAGCAATGGACTACAGGGGCAGCTACAGAGCCCCTGTGGCCTCCGAGATGGTGCAGAATGGTCTATTAGCAGAGTGGAAGCTGTGCTTCAGGGGGCTTAGCTAGTGACAAAAAAGGAGAAGAAAGGCAATAAGATGTTGCCACAAGTCACAACAACAGGGAAAGATTATCATTAAATATGACTTGCATATTTGCTGACAGTGAGGAAAATAGCAATAGAAATAATAATTTTGAAGAATAATTAATTGATGACCCAGGCTCCAAGGAGACAAAAGGCAATGAGCTCCGAGGAAGTAAAGGGATTAGCTCCTGAGAGAGGAGGTATAGACGGATTTGGAGACGCTGTGGGTTTCTACCAGCTGGCTTTGATCTTGTTAATGATCTTCTGAGACTTAGGGCACAGGGATGAAAGCTTGAGAAGAGTGCAAAAGATGTGGAATGGATGTATTACATCCTCTGGTGGTGGGCCAGGTGCGTCATCTCTGTTTATGATGGGCTAGAAGTCTGTGGATCTTAAAATAGCAGCAACAGGTTTCAGAAATTAACAAGAGCCTGAAGAAGGGAATAATCACAGAAAACAAGGTAATCCTGGAGTGAATCCCGCGTAAGTCTTTCAAGAGGTCCTTTGGAAAAAGAATTAGAGGACCGAGGTTACAGCACGGTCTCAGACACTAACAGCTTTGCTATCTATGGCATGATCATTGTTTCCCATCAGCCTTTACATTGCCATGTGGGTATCCATTAATGTACTCAACAAATATTAACCATCAAGTCTGGCCTGTTGCTGTGTTAGGAATGACAGGTACTACATACAAGAGAAAATAAGGTAGTTCCTGGGCTCAAGTGTCCTTCAATCCAGTGTCTACCTACCCTGCTCCCTTACTAGGTGGGTCAAGTGAAATAATAAATCAGACTATATTTTAAAAAGTCTGAAGCCAAATCTAGAAAAAATTCTGTAGAGAAGTAATTTTCTTTTCCTGGAAACAATTATCCCGTTGTAACCAAGGTCATAACAATGATTACAATTTCTGAATAAAAGACTCTCCCTCCAAATGATGCCCCATGGCTCTCCAGGCTCAGATCCTCCTGTTTACTGCACAGCTTCCCAGCAGTGAGGGCAGCCACTGGCTCCCTCTGGAAGCAAGGAGTGTGGCCGTACACTGTGCTTCTGTTATGCTTGCCACTTCCTCCTGTCTCCAGTGACTGGTCGCCCTATTCCTGTGGCTGGTTCCTCTGATGAAGACATCAGTGCTAATTCCAGCAGAAGCACAATACAGAGCTGTCCCAGCAGCCAAGTGTAAACCAGCAGAGTTCTTTGATCTTCAGCCTGGTGCATTCTTTGGGTGGCCAGAACCTTGGAAGGACAAGCTGAAAGAGTTTGTCTGGTGATTGGAAGCCAGGTCAGAGGTAATGTTCTGGAGAGGATTTCTGGGAGTAGAATTAAGGAAATTGCCTTTTCTTTTTGATGTCTAAGTCTAGAATAGGAAAAGTATTCTTTGAAATGTGTCCAGGAGTTCTGGGAATGGTCTGTCACTACAATTATGGCTGCAGGATTGATTTCACTCTACTATACCTAATCTTCTTTAGCATGTCCATTCTTGTTCATATTTATGTTTTACCTACTATTAAAAATATTGTTACTGATGATGGAAGATGGGGTGGTGGGAGGACTCTTCCTCTTTTTGTGTGTTCGGGTTAAGGAGGAAGTCCATTTTTAAAAATGAGGATTTCTAAGATGAGAAAAAATATAAGCTGCAGACTAGCCAGAGAGTGGAGGAGTGAGGGAGATGAAACTGAAATTGCTGTACTATCTTCGTCCAGTCTACCTCTGTGAAGGGCTGTGTTAATAACCAAAGTCAGAAATTCGATTGTAGCAGGCTTGCCGGTAGAGGCACGGCTGATCACCCTGTATCTAGATGTGAGAACAGCAGCACAAAGCTGTGAAAAGGGAGATTGCCTGGGTGTTCATCCCCAAATAATTCATCTCTGTAAACCTGGCACTTCTTGGGGTATCTGGGTAGAAAAGTATGTGGCTCTAGACGTCCCCTTCTCCTGCCCCTCTCCTCCTACCTCAGATCTCAGATCTCAAACCTAGAGATTTGTCTGATAAAGACAAAAACTCCCACCTGTGTTACAGCGGAGGTAGGTTTTTCTGTGTTAGATTTTGCCACGTGAATCCCTGCCCTGCCTTGTTCCCCGCTCTTCACAGCTGTCTTCATTCCCCGATTTGCCCTGAATGTGGATATGCTCCTGTAGACACCTCTGACACTGAACGGGTGAGAGAAGCTGGGAGGGTCTTCCCTGCTCCATCAGTGACGACATTGCTGCTCTCCCTGCCCTGTCCCCATTAACTGCAGCTCCTTGGTGGGATTTGTTTCTGTCCTTGGGCTAAAGAAGCTCATTTCTCTCTACATGCCCTACTTTGCATCAGTCTTGATTGCATTTTCTATTTAATTCAATTCAACAAGTGTTTACTGATAATTGTGTCCAATGTGGGACGAAGATGTGAATAAGACACTGTCTCTCTCTCTCTCTCTTTTAAGGAACTTAGAATTCTGGGAGGAAGCAGCTAAGCCCAGAATGGGTCAAATGCAGAATCTAATGGGTCAATAGATTCTGCTGATGCCCTGGAGAAGAACTAACTCAAGATGCATCCACACTCCCAGGAAGGCTTTGCGGGAACTCTCCATTTTGCCTTTTTCCAATTTCTAAATTCCTGCCTCACTTGTGTGGAGCTTAAGTCAGCATTTTCCACAGTATGCATCTTATAACTCTAGTCCCAAGAGGTGCTCTGTGAAAAAACAATTTCATGATCAATTAAGAAAATGAAATGTATACATATTCTCCTCTTGGAAATCCACGCTATGTGGTGACACACCCAGGTCTTCACCAGCCGAGAAGCAGAAGAAAACTTGTTTAACCCAGAATTTTCTGATTCCATATACTCACGTACCACTTTTTCCATAATACTTTAAAGGAAAGGTAGTGTTTCTCAAACCATGCCTGGAAACATTACCCTAATTGATTCATTAAGTGATAAATATAAGAATGTTATGAACATCTTATGTGTATGCAAGATTTTATTTTTATTGTCATGTAAGAGTACTTTATGTTTTTGATGTAAGAGTTCTTCTCATGCCAATTGGATTATTTATTCCTAAAATTATACTCTCCAGGAGTAGTTGAAATGTAGCTAGTCATAGAGGAGATGCAGTAAGTGTAAAATACACACCACACTTGGAAGATAACGTGAAAAAAGAATGTGAAATACCTCATTAGCATTGTTTACATTGATTATATATTGAAATATAATATTTTTGATATATTTGGTCAAATTATTAACTTCTCTTTCTTTTTACTTAAAAAAAAATACAGCTCCCATTATCTTTCCCCTGCCCTAGAGTGAGAAACTGGTTTTTGTTTGTGTTTTACATTTTTCAGCAGCACGCAGAAAGACCATATACCCAATGAAAATATTTCAGACATACTTGTTGACTACATTAATTTGGTTGCGGAAGGCAGTGAGTTAGATGGAATCCTACCCTCCAGGATGTTCACACTCTTCCTCAGTGCTACACCCCACGTGGGGACGGTTTCTGTTGTCTGTTTCCTGTTTAAGCCTACAACTCACAGAGAGTGAATCCAGTAATGCCCTGAGGACACTGACATTCTCAACCCCCTTGGGAGGGCCACCTTAGCTCCCCGTCAGGATGTCAATGTGCTCTTGTATCTCAGAGCAATTGTTCTGATGGCGTTTCTGGCAATTTCTATAGTTTTTAAGCACTATAGACCATAGAGTTATTCCCTGGCATTGAATATAAATTTGCTAAATAGATCATCATCGTTTCTCATGACCCACATATTACTCCTTAGTGGCCAAGGGGAAAAAAAGCAGTTAAAATTTCCACTAATACCACATACGCTTCAAAGGAATCTTCCCAGATATGTACTGAAGATTTGTACGGTAAAGCCTGGAAATAAGTGATGCTGACCATGTTTTCAGTTACTAATAGGAGTGAAACTTACGAAAAAATCAGACAGTTTTCTAAGTCATGCTACATCTGTGAAATACTTATACCAATGCAGGGTATCTTGTGACCACCTGTATGTCCAGCCCCATGACAGGGAGCTGTATTTGACACACGCACACAGAACAGCCATCGGGCAGTGACTTCCAGAGAGTGGTGAGGAGGCTGCCCTGAGGGCAGCTGATGTGAAAGTTGTATCAAGAAGAAAATAAGCAGCATTGGGCAGAGATCTCCAAAGCATGAGTTAGAGTAAAAAATAGGAAAGGACACCGCGGGAAATAAAGTGCAGATGCTTTCCGTCAGACCAAAGTGTGTTTGCGCCACTCACACTTGCCATCCGAGGAGAATCACAGTGAAAACAGAGCTGATGGACTTGCCTTTCACACAGTAGCACAGCACAGATGCAGGAAGCCAGACTCAATGTCAACTGCCAAAGACAAGCTTTCGTTTAAGAGGCGACGGAAAGGCATCAAGAAAAATGTACGCCCATGACCTTCAGGACCTGGTATTTGGACAATAAACCTTCTCTCTCATTTGGTTAGGCTGGTCCAATAGTGTCTTTGGAGATTTTCAAGCTTGTCAATGTTAAGACATAGGGTATTGAGCACTGTTGCTTCCAAAATAATAAACTACTCTAATGAAACCACCTTGTCTTTTGCATAATCCCCAAATGCTATCCCCAAATGCTGTTTTCTGACTTTTTTTAATTTAATTTTTTATTATATCATAACTATATACATTTACAGGGATTTGATTTACAATGTGAAATGCTTAAATCAATCTGATTAACGTAACCATCAACTCACTTATTTTTTGAGATAAGACATTTATAATTTACTCTTAGTTACTTGGAGGTATACACTTGCATTTTGGAAATTTATTCTAAACATCTTGTGTCGGTCTTTCTCCATTCTAACCTCACCATATTCTATTACTAGACTTAACGTTTGGAACACATTTCTGAATGCATCTCCCCAATATTTAAAAACCAGTCAGTGATTTTTTTAGTGACAATAAACAAAGCCACCCTTTCTAGGCAGACCTTCAATTGAAGCCCAGAATCTACTTGTTTGGCCTTACCTCAGCAATTCGGGGAGCTTCCGGCCCGCTAGGCTCACCTTCATCTCTGCACTTCTGGCTGCCCCAGTCCTCCAAGGTGCAGCTCACAGCTTTCCCAATATCTATGACTCTCCATTGTCTGGATACCCTGAGCATTCTTCTACCCCATCTCTCTCAATATCTCTCTCTCTCCCTCTAATAACTGTGAACAATTCATCTGTCTGAATCCTGAATTACATTCTGGCTCTGCCAATTGCCATCTGTTCAATATTGGCTATTACTTAACCTCTCTGTGCCTTAGTTTCCTCCAGTGTGAAAGTCAAGATCATCATAGGACTTACTTCAAAGGTTTGGTGTGAAAAATGTTTCTGTAACGTGCCGAGAACAGTGCTTGATGCATTGCTTGCCTTTTGTAAACTATTTGCTATTATCAGTAGCAGCAGTCATGTTAAAGGCATTAGTATTATTTTTGTATCCCTGACAGTATGTGATCTCACACATTGTATATGATCAATAAACATTTATAGAATGAAAGACTAAGTGAAAACATAGAGCAAGACATTTTACAATGAGAATCAATGGATTAATTTGTTACTACGTTTAAAAATTGCTTTAGGAATTCTTTTTAACAGTGCTAGGACTTACGAGGTACTCTTCAGAAAAAAAAAGATTATGATTTTTTTGTTTGTTTATTTTTTGAGACAGATCTATTCCCCTGGGTAGAGTGCTGTGGCATCACAGCTCACAGCAACCTCCAACTCCTGGGCTCAAGCAAGTCTCCTGCCTCCACCTCCCAAGTAGCTGGGACCACAGGCGCCCACCACAACGCCCGGCTATTTTTT
>CAUYTI010072300.1:0-10176 GCA_963575145.1 Galago senegalensis | reverse complement strand
AAGATTCACCTGTACCCCTGTAAGATAAACCTCAGAAGTAGGCAATTTAATTTTAAGGGAATTGGTTTCAGATGGATTATAAAGCAAAATCTTAAAGAAATACACAAACAAAATACACAGTGAAATGTTACAGACCACCCCGTCCCTTTTCTGGCTTGTTGGTTTTGCAGTTCCCCTGGTGACTAATCTACAAGGAAATACAAAGGGCAAGGGGAGTTAATATGCGCTGTCCCTGCTGCTCTCTAACAGTTAGCGAAGCCTCTGGTAAGGGAAAAATACTAAGGGAAATAAACATTTCTTTTTTAATTTTAATAAAATTCTTCATTTCTTAGGAAGATTTATTTGAAATTCAAGTAGTATTAATCTATGTCCTACCATAGAGAGTGGCCATTCCCTCAAACATGTAAACCTGAAATAGAAAGTGAAGAGAGAAAATAAGAAATAAAAATGAACAAGGAACTTTGTAAAAGTTGAGCCATACCTTGTATCTCGAAGACCACATCAGCGAGCATTGGCTTGTTGAGAAAAAACTTGAGGGAAGTGTTATAAAACCACAGAGGTTTTCTGGCTTGATAGGTTTTGCAATTCCTTAGGCAATTAATCTATAAAGAAATACAGGGGGAAGGTGTGTTAATGTGCTTTAATAATATATAGGCTGGGTGGAGAATTTGGAAAATTGCGCTAAATTTCTCAAGAAATAATAATTACTATTCTATGGCATCTTTGATCATAGCTTTCAAGGAACGTTATCTTCAAGAATTACGTCTGCTGCCTATCGGTGAGCAACACTCCTCTCCCCATCATTCACAGTAGTAAATGAATTGCCTAAGTGAAAACTACAGGTAAGAGGCTGGAGAGTCCTGAATCCCTGTGAGTCTTTGTTAGGAAACAGACACCCTTGTGTGAATGCCTACCAACATAGCTTTACACACACAACCTAATTTCTTCAATAAGAAAGCACACAGGCTTGGTGCATGTAGCACAGTAGTTATGGGACCAGCCACATACATCAAGGGTGGCAGGTTCAAACCCAGCCCAGGACAGCTAAACAACAGCTAAACAACTGCAACCAAAAAATAGCCAGGAGTTGTGGTGGGTGCTTGTAGTCCCAGCTACTTGGGAGGCTGAGGCAAGAGAGTCGCTTAAACCCAAGAGCTGGAGGTTGCTGTGGGCTGTGACACCCCAGCACTCTACTGAGGGTGACATAGTAAGACTGTCTCAATTTTTTTTAAATAAAAAGAAGAAAAAAAAGCACATGGATGGAAATTTAGTTTTTCGTTAAGAAAAATATATCCCCCTCTTATCACACTGTGTTATTTTACTGTTTAATAGCTCAGCATTTTATCTTAAAGGAATGAATGCTAAAAAATACATCAGGGCGAAGAGTCGGCTCTTCTCTGTCTTAATCTCCAATCTTAAACTCCTAAGTACCCTCCATACCCACAGCAGAGAGCCTGAATGAGAGCAGCCTGGCCTCCCTTCTGTGGTCTCTCTAAGCAGCTCCTTGTCCCAGTCCTACAACTGGAAAGCCGGCCCCCTTTCCTCACCAGCCACCCACTTCTTTCTGTTTTACTTACTTGTTATATATAATGGATCAACAAAACCTGTACAACATTTTCAGGGAGACTTACCCAAAAGATGAAGAAATAGTAAATCCTTTTAAAAGCTGGAATTCATTCTGGCTGTAATCCTGCTTAGAGCCTACGTGGTATACTATAGCCTCTCACGAGGAATGATTTAGTTATGACTTTTATTTAAATACGGTAGAACTTGCATAGTTGGCAAACTCCCTACAATGATCACGCCCTTAAGTTCACCAAATTTTCAAAGACTAGACAGGCACCACATATACATTTCAGCACAGTAGGCCTAGTTCCTTGTTGTCACTGTTACATTGGCCAAATGAACACCATTGGAACTATTAAGCCAGTCTGACAGACTCTACTACAGGTGGATATGACTCAAGATTAGAGAGAATGAACCCCATTTCACCTGTAAAGCCAGTCTGAGAGTCTCTGCTATAGGCAGACATGATCAAATTAGACAGAATGACCTCATCTCAACTGTAAAGCCAGTCTGAGAGTCTCTGCTACAGGCAGACATGATCAGATTAGAGAGAATGACCCCATCTCAACTGTAAAGCCAGTCTGAGAGACTCTGCTATAGGCGGACATGATCAGATTAGAGAGAATGACCCCATCTCAACTGTGAAGCCAGTCTGAGAGTCTCTGCTACAGGCGGACATGATCAGATTAGAGAGAATGACCCCATCTCAACTGTGAAGCCAGTCTGAGAGACTCTGCTACAGGCAGACATGATCAAATTAGAGAGAATGACCCCATCTCAACTGTGAAGCCAGTCTGAGAGTCTCTGCTACAGGCAGACATGATCAGATTAGAGAGAATGACCCCATCTCAACTGTGAAGCCAGTCTGAGAGATTCTGCTACAGGCAGACATGATCAGATTAGAGAGAATGACCCCATCTCCACTGTAAAGCCAGTCTGAGATCTCTGCTACAGGCAGACATGATCAGATTAGAGAGAATGACCCCATCTCAACTGTGAAGCCAGTCTGAGAGTCTCTGCTACAGGCAGACATGATCAGATTAGAGAGAATGACCCCATCTCACCTGTAAAGCCAGTCTGAGAGACTCTGCTACAGGCAGACACCACTCAGAGAGTTGTGCTCATCACATCCTTGCACTGGCCCTATCGTAGACCCACCTGTGAGCAATATGCAGATACTGCAAGCCTCTGACATTCAAATAGGAAGAGCCTTCTGGGAGTCCCAACAATGAGATGACACCTTTGATATTTTGATAAGAACAACATTTGGGTGGTCCTTGATAGAAACCACCTCCCTCCAGCCAGCTATAACACCCTCAACGCTGGCATTCCTAAACCCTGGCCTCCCTACTCCTTAACATCTTTTAGATCTTAGCCCACTTGCATCCAAGTGTCAAAATACACAATGCCACCTTTGTTACACCCTGGTCATGAGTGTTCTGATCTGCTCCTTTTCAGTTTTACCAATCACTGATCACTTCCACATGCTCACTGGTTTGTTACAGTCCCTTGGGTGGTTCACTTAGAGATGTTCTACTGTCTATTTAAACCATTCCTGCTGGCTTCACTCATTCCCCTGCTCCATCTCAGAACCTCAGCCCAGATGAGAACTCTGACCCTCTGGCTTAGCAAGGTGGGAATTCAAAAAGCTTCATCACTAAGAAATAATCAGACGTACAACTTGAGCAAGGAAAATGAATGACATCCACTCCCCACTCTGGATAAACTCTTATAACAGGAAGTTTGAACATCTTTGGCCAAGAAAAAAAAGATCCTCCCTTTTTTTGTAAGGAAGGACACCTCAGGATGGTGTCCACAAGCAAGGCAGAGGCACAGCACACCCACACAAATCTGAGTCCTACAGACACCATTGCAGACCCGGGTGCCACACACCGTGCTGTACACTGAAGGACCTGGAGACAGCAGTCCGGTGACTGTCACATAGCGAGGGGAGTAACAGTCAAAAAGCACACAGAACTGGAGAGTCAGCAGGGGCTTCTGAAACCAGCCACTGTATACTTCATCTTACAGGAAGCCCTGACTTCCAAAGCCACAGAGGTAATTTGTGGCAGACTGACATTTAATCGAAGTTTCCTGAGTTCCAATTCAGTGTTACACCCCTGTGTAGTACTTAGTGAGTTCCTTACCCCAGGAAAGTATAGAAAGAAAGGGTAGGAGGGAATTTAGTGCAGTATCATGGAATTATAGTCCCAGCTCCCACTTCCCCAACAAGAATTCACTTTATTCTCAGTACTCAAAATAGTATGTTCAGAATTAGACTCAAGTAAAGGTGCAGGGCCAGAATAAAAACCAACACTTTTGCTCTTATCACCCACATCAAGGTTATGAACTTGTGTATTGTAAATATTGTGTAGATGTATATTATAGAAGAATGTGTATATATGTGTGTGTGCATACATGTACACATATACACACTGAAAGAAGGGGAGAGAAAGGGAGGAATGGAGGGGATGGAGACAAAAATCTGTATAAAGACATTCCCTTAGCACTTGTGCTTTGAATTTGAAAAAAAAAGAAAGGGAGGGCAGAAGTTTGGAGAGAATACAGATATACATTTAACTGGTTCATATGTGAGCTAATCTAGATCACTAAATTAACTTTTTAATACAGGCACATGGATGTAGTTTTACAAAAAGATTATTTAGTTGTGCTGGATTTCAAGAAAGCTGCTGTCCTGCCATGCTCCTGTGGACCTGGACAGCTTCTGCATAACCGCTTCAGTGTGCCACTAGACAAAAGAAAGATCTGGCCCCTTAATTCTGTGCCACTTTGCTATTTTTTTAAAAAGACCATTTTTCTAAATTAAAGGTCAAAATCTTCATTTAAAGCTAGTACACTTTTACATGTTTTTAAAAATTAACTTTAAAATGTTAATAACTTAGGCTGCAAAACTGACAGAGTTGTCTGTGTATAAAAAATTAAAGAAAATCTTTTAAAAATATTTAATATAAACCTGTATACTGCTAGGTGTTCCACCCAACTTACCTTTCTATCTAGTAGCCAATTGTTTATCACAGACTTTGAAATAAGAGTACGCTGGCTAAATGTTGTCATGTCTTAAAATGTAACAAATGTACTTATAAAGCCCTCTGAGATTCATTGCAATCTAAGTTGCTAGAGTTTTAATATGCACAAATTTATGGCCAAGTACAAAGTCTGTATTTGAATAACTTAGAAGCTAATTTATAATTTTGAAACTATACTTGATGAGAGAATCCTTAACTGTCAGTTATTTAAATAAATTGCTCAGAACTCCTAAAAAAAAAGCCTGTGCATAAAGTGCCTTGCTCCCCAGCACTACAGGTTTAAATTCCAAGGAGTGGAAAAGTGCTCCTCCTAATAGCCTAACGGTAGCTGTAAAATGAGACAGCCTCATTCTCAACATGGGTCATGTATTCCTGCAGCTCCAGGGGAGTGTTTCAGAAGCAGGAATTCACTAATGAACATTTTAAAGCAGTGACTCACACGTTTTTTTTTTCCATGTCAGATTACTTTTATTAAGAAACTTAAAGAAAATTTGGGTTTTCTGATGTCTTATTACATTATAAACAGTTAACAAATTTTGTAAGCATTTTATTTTAGTGTGGTACCACTATATAATTAGTTGATTTTTTAAAAATTGTAGTGAATTCAGATATTTATTTTCTTTTAAAAAATTTTTTTAATTAAATCAAATTAATATGAGGGTATAAATTTTAGGTTACATTGCTCTCATTTCCAGGGTAAAGTTCCATTTGTAGAGGAGCCCCTCACCCGGGGGTGTGCTATACACCCTCACAATGTGCACTTAGGTGAGATCCTGCCTCATGCCCTCCCTCCTTCTGCCCAATGCCCTCCCGTCCCCCTGCTGCTTCCCTCTACCCCCAAACCGCACTATCATAGTGTTTACTGTTCTTAGGAACACGTCATTGTTTATATATTGATTTCATATTGGTATGGAGTACATTGGATATTTATTTTTCCATTCTTGTGATACTTTACTAAGAAGAACGTATTTCAGCTCCATCCAAGTAAATGTAAAAGATGTAAAGTCTCCATCTTTTTTAATGGCTGAATAATATTCCATGGTATACATATACCATCCATTCATGGGTTAATAGGCACGATGCACATGTTTTAATTCTTACATATTAAAATTTAAGATGGTAATAAACAGCACGTGTTTATACTTAAAATGTTTAAGTGATAAAAATATAGTTAAGAAAAACATTTGTATTTATATAGAATTTGTGCTAATGACTCAGTATTATATTCATCATAGTGTATCAATCACAATTCAGAGAGTCAAAGAAAACTAATTACAACAAATTAGTTTACCTTTCCTGGTGTTTTTAAAATGCATTTAACTTTCTCAATTACATTTGAAACATCCCCAGAATCTTTCAATTTCTTCCTGATATCTTCTTCCAATTCTTCCCACTGAAAAGCACCTGTAAACAAATTAGTACAAGTTGGATTTTTCTAACTGATAAAGTAAAAGGTAAGAAAAAGAATTCTCTTCTAAAATATCAACATTTCCCCCTTTTAGTATTTTCTTTTAATTTTTATTTATCAAAACTATATCCTTATAATTATACTAAAATATTTAAACAACTCTCACATTTTAGAAAAATCAATTTGCTTTCCCCTAAATTATTACACAAAACCTGAAATCTTCCTCCCCCGGCAGCTACCCCTCTATGTAACAGGTGGCCAGGGAGTGTCAACAAAAATGGCTCAAAATAAGTGATCCCAAACCCAAGTCATCCACTGGGTCCAGGGGACAGCAGTGACTTCCCTCGGGTAGAGGAGCCTGCAGCAGAAACAGAGCATATTCAGGCCTCATGCATGGTCAGGTAGGACTGGGATGTGTGTAAGGCAACTCCACAAAACCAACCTGAGGCTGGGAACTACATGGTCCTGATGAGCTACAAACCCCATGCCACTGGGCAAAATCACCCCACCTTCCCTGTGCTTACCCCAGCCCCTCAAAGCGCCCTCCTCCTAGGCTCACTCCACTTCTTTCTTCCACTTTGTCGCCCCTTTCTCTGTGCCTTACAGCACTGCTATTCTGTGGTGAGCAAAAGCTGACCTTCCCTCCAACATTCCTCTTACTTTGCCTGCAGCAGCCTCCTATCCAGCCTCCTCCCTGTGGAATTTATCCCATTACTCAATGCTGGGAAGCTTTCCAAGACCAGAATCTGAAATGAGAATATACTAGCTACATGTTATAATATCTTTAGATTCAACAAATGTACTTTTAAATTTTAAAGCCTTTATAGACTCGATACAATCTAAGTTGCTGGAGTTTCACTGAGCACAAGTTTCTGAATCAAGGATTCTGATCATATTCCAAGAGATTGCCCTCATCTATTTTGTAGCTTATGGAAAAGTCTCTAATTCCTAAAAATATAATGCAAGCTGGGCATGGTGGCTTATAAGGTTGTGAGGCAGGGGGATTGCCTGAGACCAGGAGTTAGAGACCAGCCTAGGCAATATGGTGAGACCCTCATCTTTACAAAAAATAGAAAACTTAGAAGGGCATAGTGGCACATGCCTGTGACCCAAGCACTTCAGGAGGCCAAGGCAGGAGGACTGCTTGAAGCCAATAGTCTGAGACCAGCCTGAGTAAGAGCATGAGCCCATTTCTACAAAACAGAAAAACTAGCCAGGCATGTTGACAACCACCTATAGTCCCAGCTACTTGGGGAGCTGAGCCACAAGGATCCCTTGAGCCCAGGAGTTCAGGCTGCAATGAGTTATGACAACACCACTGTCCTCCTGCTGGGTAACACAGCAAGACCAAACAACATCAAAATAAAAATGAAATAAAATAACTCAAAAAAGAAAACAATACAGCAAAACTTTATCTCTATAAAAAAATTTCAAAAAAAGAAAAATGTAATTCAAAAGTGTTGTGTGGGCAGTTATAGTTAAGAGACTTAGAACGTAGATTTTTGCTATCGGCTACTGGTGCAGCTTTAAACCAGTCACTTCACCTCTCTGGGCAAAGACTCCCCATCTATTTTTTCCTGGTGTTTCCCTGCCTTTGTTCAGCTCTCTGCCAGACGCCTTCCTGACTCAGGGAACACCAGAGTGGGGGTGGGGTGGGGGGATGCGGGCTCCAGACCCCTCCCAGCTAAGCCAGGCAGCTCCTCCTCGCCTGGCTTCCCTCCTCACCTGTGTGTCCTGTGGATGAGAAGCCCTGACATGCACCTTTGCCATTTCTCTAGCATAATTCTCCCCCCATGGCCAAATCCCAGCTACCAACATGAAGGACATCAGAGAACCCCAAACCAGGATGATACACACAGCTGGCTTTCCCAGCCATCCCCCGCTGCCCCTGCCGCTGCCCACCTCTGCTCGCTCTGTGTTGTGCCTTTGCTGTGAGCCCCGTCAGTCCCAAATGCCCACGGGAGTGTGGTCTGGAAGAATTCTGTGCTTCCCATTCTCCTCCTCCTGCACCAACGTTTTTAACGCTGAGGTCATATACTCTTTTCACAATCTGATAATTTTACATGCACACACAGATGGTAACGTTTGCATAAACATGTCAGCAGTTGAAGAATCGCTTAGAAGCCAATGGGCCACAGCTAGGAATTTACTCCACGCCAGTGATCCTCAGCCCTAGCTGTGCACTGCATTTACCTGGAGATCTTTTATAAAATACCAAAGAGGAGCCCTGATCCCCAGAATGAGCAAACTAGAATTTCTGGGGCTAAAAGCCACTGGTGTGACTCCCAGGTGCACTGAGGGCTGCTGGTTAACCTGCTCTTCCTCTAGAGCTATAATTTTCGACCGGTGTGCATGAAAAGTTTTAAGATCATTATTTAAGTTATTTTTGAAAGACATTCCAAGCACAGTATTTTTTGATCAGCATAATTTAAGTGTACTGTAGAAGGTTCAAGTGTGCTGTGAGAGAAAAAAGGTCGAAAATCACTGCTGTAGAAATTTCACTCATCACTAAAACCCAGGGGTAGAGGCATGGAGCACAGTGAGTGTGGGACCTGGGATGGTTTACGTTCTCAGAAGCAGGGGAGAGCCCAGATATTGTCTCTTTGTTCTCTTTTCACATAATAGTGCATAAATTATGTCATATATAAGTCAAAGTTACACTAATTATATAAGTAGAATTATATTAACTAACAAACACCTGCAGAACACCTGCATTCAGATTATCTGGAAGCCTCAAGTGATCTTAGCACACAGGCTGTGGGTGAGTCCCCACATGCCACACTGTCCTGTCTGAGGACACAGAAAGAAGCAATAACTGAAAATGAAAGTGAGACTCATTCTTCAGAGCAAGCTAAGGAGCAGCTGTTTCTGTAGTGAGAAATGCTAATTGAGTTGGGTCCTAATAAAGCAATAACCCTCACGCAGGGATTTCCCGTGCGCATGTGTGTGTGCTAAAAACATTTTACAGGCATTCCTCCCTCATAGCCCACTTGGAGTCCACAACACTGTTGTTAACAGGCTCAACGGCACATGACAGATCCCCAGACTTACTCATCTTGCATCAGTGACTGGGATTTTCATTACTTCTCAGACCACTTAATTAGACTTTAGAGAGCATGACATGCCTGAGGGCACGAGGCTGGGTTTGTGCACTGCGGAAAGAGCCCGCCACAGCATGGTGCCAAGAGCCCAGAGTGCTGCCCCTCACTGAAGGCCTAGCTTACTTCCCTGGTCATCCACTCTGGTGCCACTTCAGTAAGGGATGACAAATTCTAAGGGCCACCTGTGGCAAGAAAAACTCACTAAATTCCAGAGGCTCTCACAGACATTTCGATTCCTAACCATCTGAGGTCACGTGACTCAAGAATTTGTGAGTATAAGACGTGCTGAGTACTGCAAGGACGCTGCCAGTGGACACCACGGAAGGGGCACTCCCTGCAGCCCAGGAAACCGCTGGCCTCCTTCCTTAGGCTCAGTCAGTATGTTCTTAGACATGACACAGTGTTTGTGTTATCCAAAGAAAACTAACAAACACAGAACAGACGTACCAGTACTGGGGCGACTTAAAAATCTGAGTAAGAAAACAAACGGGAGGCTTATACTACATACTCTGGTGTAAAATATTAACCAGGTTAATAAAGCCCTCCTCACAGAGCCAAATGTCCCTGTTGATACAATATCTACAAAATTTCAAATCCCTAAAAGTTATAAAAAGTGTGTTATTTTTAAAAAATTAAGATAGTCTTTGTAATTGGTTCTTTTTTTTTTTAAATGGACAAGACACACGTGTATTAAGGTGTTCTGGCCTGTGTCTGCACAGGGTAGATGTTGTGAGCATTCACATCCTGAGCGGAGCTCTGCGTCGGCCCCAGCAACCCACGTGGTGCGAGGGGTGAGCAAAGGGCTCCTTTCTCAACGGTTCTCTAATGTCACCGGGGAGGCCACGGTGCATTACTTACTGTCTCTTAAAACTGGTGTTCTTTTATAAGATTTTAAAATGTTAAAAAAAAAAAGTCTAGCCCCTGTATTGGAGTCTCTGAGAAGAATATAGGTTGAAAATTTAGTTGGATTTGAATTTTTAAAAAATTTATTTAGTAGAGATAAGGGTCTTACTCTTGCTTAGGCTGGAAAACTAGCCAGGCCTAGTGGCAGGCA
>CAUYTI010072299.1:0-66960 GCA_963575145.1 Galago senegalensis | reverse complement strand
GGGCGCCTGTAGTCCCAGCTACTTGGGAGGCTGAGGCAGGAGACTCGCTTGAGCCCAGGAGTTGGAGGTTGCTGTGAGCTGTAATGCCACAGCACTCTACTCAGGGGGACAGCTTGAGGCTCTGTCTAAAAAAAAAAAAGAAAGAAATCTACATGGAAATATATGCAGACATACTCAGGGTCATTTATTTCAGAAAACAGACATTTTCTTTGAATGATTATATCTGAGAAAGAAAAAGGTCTACATCGGAGGGGGTTACACAGGAAACAGTGAGGAAAAGGTACTTTCTGAAGCCACAGGGAACATCCCCGCTAATACAAGACACGAACGCTGAGCTTCTATGAGATTGTTCTGACTCCAGGAATATTTATGAACTTCATTCTACTTTACATTTAAAAAACAACTACATTTTGGCTGGCTGGAGTGAAATGGTTTAAAATAAATGTACATTAACTGCATGATTTGTTGAATAGTGAAATAGCACACATGATTACATCATTATTACAATAAGCCAGGGCGCTCTGCTTATCATAATTACTTAAGATCTAAATCTGCACAGCAGCTACAGTCTCACACTTTGTCGGTTGTTCCAAAAGGTAAAAGTATCTCAAGTTTTTCTTCCTTCTATGACATATTTGGACAAATAAATTACTGATGTTAGGCCTGCTCATGGAATATCAAATACTTTCTCTTCCTTCTGTATAACTAATACATTTTGAACTTACCTCAAGTATAGCATTTAACGAGTTATATTTTAGTTTTTGAGTTTTTATTCTATTAAGATGAAGCACCTATTGTCTTATACATCTTTGTATAATGAATACTAAGTTTATAATCATTGATTCATTTGTTTTGGCTTTATTTTTTAACTTAAGTCACACATTTATTTTTAGAAACACTTTTTTTATTTTGTAAATCAAGAAGTATATCAATTGATTAAGAAAAGAGGTTTAGGTCTAGGAAATCCACTTTAAAACAACTCATCATGTGAGTGTGGTCAGAATGAAGAGGCCTTTCTGAAATTTAGTAAGGTCGACTGATGGAATGAGATTCATTTGTGAACTTACGACTTTTGATGGACATTTTTATTTACAGAGATTTAAAGAAAAGTTGAATGTACTGGTAAGCCCAGGATACAGTACTAAAAAAAATGTTTTTAAATGCTATCTTCCAAATTTCCCCAAAGTGAATCTCTTAGCTGCTTTGTTTTATTTTTTAATTTCAGGTTAATGTAGGGTACAAACAACAAGGTTACAATGTTTGCATTTAGAGTCCTCCTTATAGTGTGTCCTGCACCCAAAGGTCTTAGCTACTTTTGAATTTTATTTTATTATTAAATCATAGCTGTGTACATTAATACAGTCATGGGGTACAGTATGCTGTTTTTATAACAATTTGACATATTTTCATCAAACTGGTTAACATAGCCTTCATGTCTTTTTCTTAGTTACCGTGTTAAGACATTTATATTCTACATTTAGAAAGATTCATATGTACCCTTATAAGATGAACCATAGGCATGATCCCACCAATAACCATCCCTCCACCCACCTTCCCCACTCCCCTCTCCTCCCTCTCCTCTTTTACCATATTCTTGAGCTATCATTGGGTTATAGCTTTCCTATGAAAGCTATAAATTAGTTTCATAATAGGGCTGAGTACATGGGATACTTTTTCTTCCATTCTTGAGATACTTTGCTAAGAAGAATATTTTCCAGCTCCATTTATGTAAACATGAAAGAGGTAAAGTCTCTATCCTTCTTTAGGGCTGCATTGTATTCCATGGTGTACATATACCACAATTTATTGATCTATTCATGGGTTGATGGACACTTGGGCTTCTTCCATGACCTAGCAATTATGAATTGGGCTGCAATAAACATTCTGGTACAAACATTTAGAGAACTAAAAATAGACCCACCATTTGATCCTACAATTCCTCTACTAGGTATACATCCAGAAGACCAAAAATCACACTACAACAAAGATATTTGCACTTTTGAATTTTAATTGGATATCTTCCACAAAGCAATATTCTGCAAGTTACAGATGACCGCATTTAGTCATCTGCAACCACTATTTATTTGTCTACTGTCTGCCGGACACCAAGCCCAGATTCCTTTTCTTATGAATCAACTATATAGCCAAGATCTTTCCTTTCTAACACCTCTAAAGACCAATATGATACACAAATTGTAAAATATGGGTAATAGATCACAAGCAACCAATCGTCACTACAAACCTATGATTATGGTTCACATACACAGTGGCTAAAACAACTGAGGCACAAAGAGATTACTTAGTTTTCTAAACTTTGAAGTGCTAAGGACTATTAAAACAAATTTGTAAGTCTTTTTTCAAAATCAGGAACAGAACATTGGATGGATCAAAAGTTGCCAACCCTGAATTCATACGTATCTTTCTTTGTGCCAAGAATTTGTTTCTAAAAAGCACACAGAAGTTGCATTATAGGCTCAATAACTGATTGAAGACTTGTAACATGTGCAAGTATTTAGTTGCGTATTTCATAGATTTTCATGTAAGGTTTGCTTGCAGGAATTGCAGTAAAATTTTAGAAAGCAGAAATTGATAGTACAACTAAGTATTGAGATAGGAGTTAAAATAATGACAAAAGAAGAAAAAAATTCAG
This sequence comes from Galago senegalensis, assembly GCA_963575145.1. NCBI lineage: Eukaryota > Metazoa > Chordata > Mammalia > Primates > Galagidae > Galago > Galago senegalensis. The sequence goes on along the minus strand of CAUYTI010072299.1, from coordinate 64,310 downwards.
AAATATTTCAATTTGTTATAAATATTGCTTTTAACAAGATATTGCAAAATTGCTGCATGGAGTTTTTCAATTTAAAAATGCACCCTCTTTATAGCATAATTTATTTTTATGACATGCAAATAAATGAGTTCTGCCTGAGTTTTTAAAGAATGTTTAAGATAGCCATCTCCTCAGTGCCACATTTAGGAAGTCAAGCTAACTGAAAGGAGCAAGAAATGCAAGAATAAAATGTCATTTCTTTCTCTCTATTCAGAAATCTCTCATTAAGGAGCCCAGGCACTGACAACTACTACTTGAATAAGAGTCAGTGTCCAGTTCTCAGGCCGTTATCAGGGCTGATCTTTTTCTGTAGTTCTTAAAGGACAGATAGAAATGTCTACTCGCTTGATCAAACTTATTTCACTCTTCCTAGAAGCCAACTAGCTGAAGAAGAAACAAAACTAATTCTCTGCTGAATTTAGTAGCAAGGGGCTAATTAATTCCAAGCAAAACAAATAAAACTCAATTCTGTAACATGTATAAAGTGGATAAAAGGGTAGAACAGTCATAAGCTTTCAGTGGAGAAATTTTAACCACTGTTGATTGTTGGAAATTTGTTTTTGTTGGGGTAAGTTACAGGTTCCAAGCAGGGGTCCTCAAATTTGGTAACTTGGTCATGAGTGACAACCACTTGGGATATTTTAAAACATTTGATACACAGTCGCAGTTTAGACCAACTAAATCAGAATCTCTGGGGATGCTGTTTCGAGACCCATGCATTGTTCTCTCTAGGTGATTCCAAGTTTAACTAAACTTGAGATCCACTGCTTCAATTACAGTTTATTCTTAATCCTATAATGACTGCTGGAGTTATTTAAAAATCTCATCAACAGCCACATTATGTGAATTACTCTCAACTCCCTTCAATGTCATGGAAGCCCGACCGATAAATGCAGTCATAGGGATTATTGTGAATAGCAGGATACACATAGGCAAAACAATTTGTTCTTATAATTAAAAGGTTAATTAAACAACTTGAGGTCTGTACAACATTGACAGAGGAGAGGGCACAAGAAACTGCAATTCTTTTAATTGCTTGCTACTTACTGTAACTGTACATGAAACAGCAGCTAAGCTATACCTTCAGATTTTATTATCTAAATTACACCTTTCTACCCCTCCATATTTTCTTTTTTTATTTCACTCCTCTTCCCTAAAATGTGAAACTCAATACACCTGCCTGAGAAACACTAGACAGATACCAAGTTTACTAATTAGAAATTCATTAAGGTGGACCCTTAGTGCGTGGTGGACCCAGGCATAGATCTTTTTTTTACAAATTCCCCAGGTAATCTTTATGTTTACTAAACATTCAGGTCCAGTATTCTATGGATTTATAGAAAGCAAATCAGCAGGTCCAGCTTAAGCAAGAAGAAAAGATGCATGGCTTTTAATCAGAACACATGTCTGTGGGTCTATCAATCTATCTATCTATGTTTCTATCCATCCATCCACTGTAATAGTAATGCAAGTTCAGAAGTATAGGTCGTATCCAGTAGAGGCTTCAGAAGACTTGTTGGTATTTTACCTTGTCCATCTTTTCTTATCATTTTACAAAGCCAGCCATGATCTTGCATTCATCCCTGGAATAAACCCAAGAAGGGCATCCCAGTAGCAAGAGCTATTAGACATCATTTTTCTTCCATGGTTTCTGATCCACAAACTTGTATACAATAGTTTCTTTGCTTGGGCAAGGTTATGGTTTTGGCCAAACTAAAGCATTCTCATGCAGAATGAACCTGGGCACTAATTCATTTGTCATCAAAAGCATCAGAAACACTTTTTTCCCAATAGCTAGCAAGCAGTGAGGAAGTAAAGAACTCAGTTGTAATATTGTCCATCCCATTAACATATTGTCACTTCAAACATGTATCAGCTGATTGGATGGCATTATATTTACAAAGACACTGATAAGGGAGGTAAGCAATGCATCAATGTGGTTTACGATTTGTAGGGATATTTTCCCACTGTTTTTTTAGGCTGTGAACCAGAACCATTTGTGTTTGTCTACATGTCTGTGTAACAGCAAATGATATGAAGGAGAGCACCAAGGCACAGTGCAATGTTTTAGAACAGACCTGATAGTTGACAGATTTATCTTGTGGTTCATAAGGATGTGATATAAATATAATATAAAAATATAAAGTGTTTGTATTTTTCACGACATGAAATATAAATATTACCATATTTATATATTTTGTGCAAAATACAAACCACTTCTTATTTATCTTTGCTTTCTCTCTAGAATCTTTTAAGGAAGTTAAATGACTATGTGGTAAGTAAAGTGTGTTTATTAAATGTGAATGTGATTCAAGTTTGGGTAACATTTATTAAATAGGATGTGTTAGGCACTATCTCATAAAAATAATCTTGTTATGAGTTTGAGTTTATTCCTTCACCTAGGCTAATAGTGAAATGATGTATTACTTTAGTAACCTAAAATCTCTGGTAGATGGCTTGATTTCTCAGGAACATACATCCACATCTAACTCAACTACCAAAGCCCAAATCAATGAATCCTGCTCACCATTGCTCTATTATGTAAGATACTAAATCAAGAAGAATTACAGAATGCTGAAGTCAATGGAATTACTACAGAAAATAAAGTTTATGAGAATGTCATTATCATCCTAGACTAGAACAAAAATCACACCCAGATCTTCAAAATAATCAGGTAATTCACTAGCCAAGAAGGCATCACCATCCTCCTCCCCCTGCCACCCTCCAGCGAGTAGTATAGAGGAAGGAACTCAACACGGACCTACCTTTTAATACAGGAACCCCATTAATAGATATTTTCCCAAAGTGGAGGGGGACTTCATTTTATCACAAAAGACACTTGCACTTGAATGTTTATAGCAGCACAATTCACAAGTTCAAAGATGTGGAAACAACCCAAGAGCCCATCAATACCAGTGGATTAATAAGATGTGGTGTATGTATCCTAGGGAGTACTACTCAGTCATAAAAAGTAGTGATCTAGTATCTTTGGCAACAACCTGGATGGAACTGAAGACCATTCATCAAAGTGAAGCATTGTTAGAAGGAAAGAAATAACCACATGTAGTTAAATACTAAATCAAAGTTAGTCAATTAACACTTATGTGCACATATGAAAGTAAAATTCAGTGGGAATAAGTTGGTGGGAGAAGGAGGAGGTGTTGGGCTAATTCATACCTAGTTAGTATGATGTACACATTCTGGGTGAAGGGCACACTTAGAACTTTGACCTGCCATGTACAAAAACAAATTATGTAACTGAGTGCACCCCTGTAAAATTTTGGAACAACAACAACAAAAAAGTGGCAATTCTTCTCAAATTTTAATAGTTTCACAGTGAACATGTACCTTGCTAATATTACCCCATCAAGAAATATTTTGTTGGGGGGCACCTGTGGCTCAGTGGGTAGGGAGCCAGCCCCATATACCAAGGGTGGCAGGTTCGAGCCCAGCCCCGGCCAAACTGAAAGAAAGAAAGAAAGAAAGAAAGAAAGACTTTGTTATTAATCAAATCTATGCTTTGTCACCAATACTTGAATTCTTATAATTCTAAGCATGAAGAAAAAAGAGAAGATAACATAAATTTTAAAAATCCTTTAATTAAGTATCAGGCGAGTCCTGCAATCTAGATAAAGAAATATTTTCTGAAGCTGACAACTACCAGTTGGTGAAAACTTCAGGTCTATTCCACATGCTTTGATGACACCTTCATTTTCTAGTCATCCTCTCCAAGTGAGTCAACTGACAATCCACTCCCTCTATTAATAGAAACCTACTCCTCCCAGGTATTCCTTTCCACTCCCCTTCATGACCTCTACTGCCTCAATCCTAGCCATGTATGGTCTCCTTGAATCTGAAGTCAGTTGCACAAAATCTCTTTATATGTTTTGAAAAATTCATATAGCAGTAATTTGCAAAGATACCCCAAATTGTAATTATACATGTAAACAACGTAACTGGAAGCCCATTAAAACCAATGTTATTTTTTATCAAAGGGGATCAGGGAATTTGATGCAAACTGTGTATTTGAGTCTATGATGTTCTTCCCCTAATTTTTTTCCAAAAATGTCTCATTCTTTGGCATTATGAATTCAAATGAGTTTGTACCATGAGTTACAATACTCTACAGTGTTGTAAAACTTTGACAAATTCATAATAGCAGATTATATCTAGTGCCTAAGAATTAAGCTGTTTCTCTGTTCTAAAATGAGCCTTTTTTTTTTTTTTCACAAAAAGTGGTTCTCATTTTAACTGCTGTGCCTCTCCGTATTTTTATCTCAAACACAGTGAAATTAGTAATAGTTAACATTTAGGGAGCTTTGTATGTCTGGAACTAACAAGAGCTTATTTAGTTCTCATTTAAACTTTATAATAAACCTAAGAGTAAAGTAGTATTATGATTCAGCAGTTTGGAATAAGAAAATCAAGCCTTGCACAGGTTAAGAAAAATGCCCAAGGTTTTAGGTAGTACGGTGCCCTAACTCCATCCATTTTGAGCAAGTGAACCAGACTTATTCCATTTTGTTAAGAGCTTGCCACCCCCTCCCCCCACCTTTTGTAACCAAAATATCCCCTTGAGCAAGCAGCAACCCTGCAAAAACAGGAGGGAGATTTAGCTGAGAGCTGCAGAATCCTGTGACAACTGGAAAAAATCTTGTGGAAAGCACAGTCCTATCACAAGTCTGTCTGCTCTGTCTGTGTGCAGTTTTTAGACTCCCTGTAAGACCTCTCCCCATAGCTCTAACCTTTTAGATATTGGTCTCTGTAAAATTCTGCTTATACTAGGGCTTCCCATCCTCTGCTTGAAGTGCCATATAAACACTTTGCACCCTCACTTCAAGACAGTCAAGAGACTTTATGTCATGAGCCTTCACTTGACTGGCTGGCCCAATAAAAGGCCCTTGCTTAATTTGAACTCAGTGTACTGGTATTTCTCTATAATTCCACTCACAGTGGGCACAACAGTAGTAAGTGGAAGAACTTCTAACCCTAGCATATCCAACTCAACTACCACATGGCTTGAACTAATTATCATAAGTTACGTACAAAGTGTAACTATCACTAGATGAGAATAAGGCTACTAACCAGTTAAGCAGTCACGTATTTGTGGCTAATCTCCCCACACCAAAAAAATTATTTTTTCATTATCCTCGACAGATAAACTAGACTGTAATCTAAAGAAGAAACAAGAAAAAGGGACAGTCGGGGGAAATTCAAAAGAAAGTGAATCTTTCTAAAAGCAGAGTATGAATGTTTTAACTCAATAACTAAGAAAATGACATGAAGGTTATCTTGACCAGTTTGATGAGAGTACTTCAAAATGTATGTGAAAACAGCACACTGTACCCCAGGATTGCATTAATGTACACAGTTATGCTATAAGAAATTTTAAAAAAAGATAAAAGAAAAAAAAGAAAGTAACCCGCCATGTAGTCAAATTCCAGAAGGCTATCACTGGTGCATCTCTTGTAATATAATGGCCAAAGGAAATTAGAAACCCAAACCTAGAAAGGCTTAGCAACAACTAGCTGTCAGGACTGCAAAGGAAGAAAAAAGACCAGGCAAGCCTGGAAAAAGATAGAAGGCCACAGCTGCTGCTAAGGCACAACCAAGGCAGCACCTGAGCAAGAGACCGTGATGCCTGTCAAGGTATCTGCTCCCCGGGTTGGTGGAAAATGCTAAATTGGCAGATCAAGATTTTTAAATAAAGATCCAACTCTAAAAAAAATAAAATAAATTTAGAATGTACTTTTGTACTAACCTTAAACTTGACTTGATTTTATTTTGTCATCTTTATTACTTCCCATTCATGAACAAACTTTCCTCAAATATTTATCTTACATTGTATGAACTTTTCTTTAATAATGGGCCATTTTCAGTAGGTGATGGACAAAATAAAGACAGAAATGAGATAGGTATAAAAATAAGCATTAAAACATATGAAATAACTTGTGTGTTGAAACTGTTTCCGATGGAAAAGGGGCCCACTTGGCATAGCTTGATATTGGAGAATTATTCCTGTGCCAAATTTCAACAGTATCTGAGGTGCGGATTGCTCATAGTTGAATATCATATATCATAAAAGTAATAGTCCTAGGAAAAAGCACCAGATTTGGAAAAGAAAATATTTAAGTCTTGTTTCAGTTGCCCGTATAATCTGTCCTCTAGATTAGAATTGAAAAGAAAGTGGCTGATGGCTGCAACACATTTGGGACAGAGTGTCTGAATATACCTCCTTGCTCGGATGTTGATATTATGTAAGGTTTGAGTTAAGGGATGTCTGTGTTTTAGTGTCAATGACAAAAACTTGAGCTCCTGGCTGAGGAAGTAATGACTTTAAAATAAAATTTTGCCTAAAGGAATAAGGCTTCATCTCTCTGGGATGAAAATCACTGCCGGCTTGTTGCTTAATGCCCTGTAGGAAGAGAGAGTGTGAATGGGAAGGAAGCACAGTTACACAAATTGAAGGCTATTTAGAGATAACACAGTAAAAAAAGTCTGCTTATTTCTCAAAGTGAGTCAATAAAAACACACCGATTGAAAAGGCAGACTACATATAAAACAAACCCACGGTAGCACCGCTAGACTAGAAGGGTTACCACAAATACATCAATTAGAAATTTTTGGAAGTTACAAAGCAAATGGAATAAGATTGCTGGATAAATTCAGTAGCATTAAGGAAGGAGACAGAGGCGGAAGTCTTGAAGAAAATGCAGTGCTTTCCCCAGAAATTCTCAGAAATCGATGGCACAAAATACACGGTCACAAAATCTGGGGGTAGAAAAGAGAGGGCCATGAACACCCAACCAGGTAATTATCACCTTTCATCACATCTTAGCTTTGCGATTTTTTGCATTTTAGCAATTACTTAATAATTCCAGTGTGTCTTAAAATTATGAAATGCCATACTTTAATTGTCAGCAATTTTTCTTTGTGGTAGTTTAGAAAATTGATATGCCTCGTAACTGATGATGCCTTAAGTTCTAAGTCCTATAACAAACAGTAGATGAAGAAACTTTAGCACAGCCAAACCACTTCTGCATTTCAGAGCAGCTACTTCTAGCATTTGCTCCAGGACTAAAACAAAGCTTATGGTTGTTTTTTTTTTTTTTTTTTTTTTAAACCAGGTTACCATAAAAGAAAAGTTTCCAGAGTAGTACTGGGGTAAATGAGATGGTTGTGTTCAGAACCATGGTATATTTATGATCCCAGGCAAGAAGTGGTAAATTTAGCAAAATATGTGGAAAAGCTCTATTCCATCCCAAATAAATACCTACTTTCCTCTTCTCTTTGGAATGATAATTTGAGTGTGCAGAAAAGAGTGAAGATGGTTTCAATATTAGAAACCCTTTAAAATGTTAAAGGGTTTTTAACATTGAAAAAATTGATTTCAATTGATCAAAGCATTGATCCCACCTCATGATCTCTGATTGAAAGAATAAATTGAAAATATTCTATACTGAAAATTAAATGTAAAACTCTAAAAGAAATTAACACAGAGATAGGCATAAATAATTATCAATAGAACAGCTGTGAAAATTAGTGTAATTTTCAAGAAATTATTTGTAAAAGTAGAAGAAAAATGTAAGCTAACGTTAAACTTACATTCAAGGAGGCTTTATCAAAATAAGAGTTCAGAGTGTTCAAATTTTCTTGTGCTGTTTGGCGGGTTGTTACTGTTAAATTATTTCTTGAAATGGATAGAAAATACTCATTTATACATTTGTAACACTCTACAAATGTAACTGCAAAAAATATTGGAAATAAGGTGCATTACCCTAGATGACAGGCAAGTGCCCCAGCACAACTACTGAAAAATAAAGAGAGTTCATTTACCCCAGGATGGAGAAGAAAAGAAATAACAATAAAGCTATGTGAAAAGAAAATGAAAAATAAAATCATGTCCAGATGAAACAAAGTGTATTCTCAGTCAGTGTAGAAACAGCCAGGAAAGTTCACTGAGAGACTTTGGAGGCTCATCCCTTGGGATTGATGAGTCACTTTCTTAAAGCTCACCTTTCCCTAAACTCAGCCTTCTCCTTCCCAAGTTGGGAGGACGGTGGGAGGGAACAGTGCACTTTTTCACATTCCCACAGTCAGGGAGTGTGTGCAAATTCTCTTGGAAAGCTAGCCCCACGATTTAGATTTCTGGACTCTGAGCTCAAACCATTTACTTCTGTTGTACAAGGCCATCCTCATACTTGAGCTGTAAAAATTTATCAGGAAGAATTCTGGAGTGGCATTTCTCAAAAACTTTGGTGTCAGAAACCCTTTACGGTCTTCAACAATCTTGGTAATCCAAAAACTATTTGTGTGGTTTTTATTTGTTTACATTTTTCATATTAAAAATTAAACTAAGAATGAAATGCTAATAATTTATTTAAAATAACAATAAATAAACCAAATACATGTTAACATAAGCAACGCATTTCAACAAAAATTAACTATATTGTCTAAACCAAATATATATAACCCATTACAAACTAAACTATAATCATTAAAATTGATGGCCCAATTTATTGAATAAGAATCCATCCTCATTCCTGGTAATTCTATTTAAGAAAGGCATAGAAGTTGCTTAACTAATTTAATTAAAATAATTTCCATCAGAAACCTATAATAAATAGATTTCATTCATTTCAAAGACGGTTCTCCTTGCTGTCTCAATATATATTTTATACTCCCGTGGTCTTTTGACTCCATGAGAACTGAAAGCTCTTTTGTTTTGTTATTTACCTTTGACCTCAATAACATCCTTGAAAGCACCATTGAAGCATGATGGAGTGGAGTCTAGATTGGAAGCCATGTAGGATTTCCAAGGGCAGCAGGAGTCTAGATTCTAAGCTTCAGTGTGCCTGCAAAAATGACATCCTGTGTTTCACTTTCTCATCATCAAAGTGCAAGCAGTGAAACATGCCCCGTAAGGTTGAGGATAATTTATGTAATAATGATTTTCACAGAGTTTAACATCCTAGAAAATAAGTATTTATTAACAAGACAAAATGAGAAAACCCCGCTATTTCATAATTACCTTGTCAATTTACTTGTAGATCTAATTATGTGTATTGAAAAAGAAAGGCGGACATGAAGAGCAGGTTAAAACCTCTGTCAAATGGAAGAAGCTCACAGTGCTGGGCCAAAGTCCAAGATGTCTCCAAGATTCACGGTCCCTAGTGTCCATTCTCTCCCCTTGCATTGTGCTAGGAGCGTAGCTCCCTTGATTAAGGCAGGTTGTGTGGCAAGGATGGTGTGATATCCACTCTCATGATCATGTTCTATTATCAAAGACTGTATCTAACTAGAGAGAAATGTTTCTGTTGGCTGCAAAAGTAAACTAGGTCACCTAAGACCAGTAGCTGGCCCTTGTAACTCAAGAATAAAACCTAGCCAGCAAGAAATCAGGAATGTCCATCCTGTAAACACGAGGAATTGAATTCTGCCAACAACCTGCATGGGATAAGAAAAGAGCCTAGAGCCTTGAGCCGTGAGCCTCAGATGAGTTGATAGCCCCAGCCCACACTTTGAGCTTTATTTTGATGTAACCCTGAGCCACTGAGCAGAAGCCCCAGCTGACCCAGATTTTTGTCCCATAGCACTGTGATAATGCATGTGTGTTGTCTTCAGCCACTTTATTTGTGATGGTTCGTTGTGCCCCAGTAGAAAAACCAATAGAAAGAGTTAAGGGAAAAAGGTACGAGAATTCTCAGGAATGCCCTGGGAACAATGGCTATCAGAATGTGGGTGGAGAGATTATTTTGAGAATCGTCAGGTTATGATAAGCCTGAGGATATTTGAACCCCCTACCTTCATGTAGGTGTTGGAGCTGAGACTGTACCTTGTCTCATTAGGTCTGACAGGAAAAGTACAAGACAGCAAAAACAATGGCAGTTAAAAAGGTCATTAAATTGCTTAATTGCTTCATGAATTATACATACTTGTTCTGTATATTTTCCCCACTTTGGAAACATGTTATTGTAACATTGTAAATAACATGTTTCCATAAAAAGTAACTATGTTTTCTAAACCAAATAATTCTGTCAAGTAATATTTTTTGAAGCTTTTTTGAAGCAGTACAGCTCCTGTTCTATTTTCCTTTTTTTTCCACACAACACTGTACAATATTTTTCTAAAGCCTATCTTTGAAACTATAGTAGCTTAATTACATTGAGTAGAATGATACACAGTCTTGTTCATAATAGCACCATCAAGTGTATGTTAGAGAGAAAATGTAAAACATACAGAAAAGCATGAGGCTTCCTCCCTTTATTAATTCCATTTAATAACATCTATACACTGGGTTTTAACAGGACAATAATAACTAACCAGAGGGTAGAAGGCAGAGACACTGATAGGACTGAACATCAGCTTTAAGCAATATTTTTTGGAAGTTGTTAAGTGAGTTTGGAGGACCTGTAGATCTGGGTTTCACCACCTGCAGTCCCCAATAGTTACTCATGTATGAAAAGAATAATAGAATTCTGAGAAGTCCCCATCTTCAATTCTTATCTATTCCCATAACAGACGATAAGCTCCCTGGAAGTGACCAGTCCTTACTCATCTTATTAGTTCTGGTGCCTCTGCAGAGTCTCACACTTAGAAATCCAGTGGTTTATTTGATCAAATTATACTAAGTCTATTTATCCAATGTACCTTTATGTAATCGTGTCTCACCATTAAACTATGACAAGTCCTTTAAAAGCTGGTTAATGCCCCATATTGCCCAGGAATTTTTATACAATCAACTTCATATTATTCCACTTGGTTCTTATTTATTTCCACCTTTAGAACCTTTATTATCAGATTGGGCTGTTTAGATATGCACTTCCCCTAAATTCCCATGAGCCATTTCTTGTCCTCAGTGATGTACTCCCCAGAACCAGTTGCTGTGTCTTCCAGCTCATCTGCACGTCCAGGCTGCTTTGGTTAGGCACCTATTCATAGGAGGCATGCGATCAATGTATTTTTCCAAGAGACTGATACTTGCCAGTGTTTGATGTTATATTTCATCTTGGTTTAAATCCCATAGTAGGTATATTTTCTTATGGCTGAATCTTCAGCAAAACAGATAGTGTGTTTCTGCACATTGATCTCTCTTGAAGTGGCAGAGTGAAATACTTTTTGGTGGTAGGAAAAATGGTTTAGAAGCCTCTGTACTGACCCCTTTGTGTACCGAATCGACATCTTGTGCGGCTAGTTTTATCTTTGCTTAAACTAATATTGATCAAGCTATCAAAGATGGTGTTATAGCTTGAATGGCTGTTCTTGAAGGACCACCAAAAATAATGGTTTGCATTTAAATCTTTAAATCAATCCTCATCTTGTTGACTCTCACAGGGTTTTTAGATGGTAGAGACCTTGATTAATTGTTTTTCAGTCTTATTTACCATGAAAAAAGCAATGGAGGTGTTTGAACACTCTGCCTTTTTGTCATTCACTGTTCAATTTATTACTCCTTCTGCCATCGTTCTCTGCCCTTTGAACCCTTTGTCTGCAGAGATGTAATTTCTAAGAACCCTTGTTTAGATGGAGAATCAGAAGCAGGTAAGTACTTTGTGAAATATTGAAAAGCTCTGCTGGACTCTAAGGCTGATTTACCATAATCACAGGGAAAATAAAAAATAGAAACAACAATAACAACAACAACAAATCTCTTCTGAGGGAACTTGTAGAATATCTTAAAAACAGCTTAAAATGGTCTTTATTACAAGAGGGGTGATTAAATTATTACATGAGAGAAATTAGAACTTGGGATTTGGGGGATGAGGGCATTCTTAAATCTCACCGCTGAGAAATGTGGAGGGTTTTAGCTGAGATTTGGAAAGCTTTTAGGCTTTTACTTCATAGGTAAGCCTAGGAAAGACTAGCTTTCAGCTAAAAATGGGTCACGGCAAGAGAGTAGTATTAATTACAGCTAAACTCTTCGGAGAACTCTACTCCTAAGCTATCGCCATAACGGTTAAAATAAATTCCAAAGATTTGCAAAATTCTTTATTTATACTTGTACAGACTCAGAGGCACTCTCAGCTAAATCAAGCCCTGGCGTTAATGCCCCCTAAAAAATGCAGCAAGCATTTACTGTGCTATTCCTTGATCTGACATGATTGCTGTGGGATTATAGCTTTTCATATTTGTTTGCTCTGCATATGCTTATCTTTGCAATTATTTGCTGTTTAAGCCTCTTAATTGATGGTGATGTTATATTAAGTTGTTGGTTTAAGGGGGCTCTAAAATTCACAAACTTATCCCCTGGTCTGTACGACGCAAAGCTTTGAGTATACTTAGTAATGCGCAAACCTTTCTTAATAACCATTATCTGTTATAAATTTAGCGCAAGGCAGAAAAAACTTCCACGGTTCCTCTTTGCCCTCTGGCTAACAATGTAAAGCTGCCTCCCTAACATGACTGCTGCAGAGCTTGACACTTCCAGCCTGGATCATTATTGATCAGCCACAAGTCACCATGAGTTAGTCCATCAAATGTAGATAGAATAAGCACAGGGAGTTTTGTTATTCAATGACTGTGTTTCACGAATATCATTTAATGGGTGGTATATGTCTTCTATGTAGACACTCAAATACAATAAAGAATTACCCATTCTCTTCCTGACTTTCAAATGCCCTGCTAGGATTCAGAAAAAAAGTTTATTTGAGCCTTTCGTCCAATTCCACGTTATGTCTAAATATATTTTTTCCATCACTATACAATGACCTTTGATGTTTGCAGCTATGCAATCAAAGTGAGAGTGTAATCACATTGTTCAGTTGCGCTCTTTCATGAGAATGTTCCCAAATTCACAAATAAATACATACCACTGCTGGTGATAATTCTGGTCATTATTTTGTGTCGCAGATATAACATGGCACCATCAACCTTAATTTATGAACACCACATTCTCGGGGAATCTACATAGACATGTTTGCCCTCCACTTCATTGTAACTTCTGGTGTGAAAAGTTTTCCATATTGAAATTCTCATATGTATATATATATATATATAATATCCCTATCTATATATATATATAACTTGCCTTTTATTTATCCTTTATAATTTTAGTTAGAACATTAACATTTTAAATGAGATATTTGCACAGATCATATTATTGATGGATCTAATTCAAGATGATAAATACATTTATTACTAAATGTGAGTAATAAAAAGATAATGTTGTTTGGGGGTAAGATTGAACATAATAAACTTGAAATATGTGAAGGGCCTGAGGAATAGGAGTCTCCGAGGACATATTCACCTATGCACAGCTGTGGACCTCAAGTCCAGATAGACATAATAGTCTAAGAAAAATAGGAAAAGGGGCAAACAGATGCACTCATTGATGAAAGAACTTATTCAGACATTTAACAAATTACAGAAACTATGGGACTGTAGTAGATGTTGGAGATTCCGATGCCTGTGCAAGTGATTACAATATATTGAGGTTAGTTTAGTTATAAAAGTGAGTATGATGGAAAGGCTCTGACCTAGAAGAGTGAGCTGGGGGAGCCCTCTCAGAGGATATGAGCTGACTAGAACTTAACTTGTGGATAAGATTTACCCAGGCAAATGATATGCTGAGAGGGAAGTACTAGAGGACAATGGGAAGAGAAGTAAACAAACAACTACAAAAAAAAAAAAAAGAAGAAGAAGAAGAAAGAAGAAGATAAGAAAAAGCATATAAATCAGAAATTCCTTGCTGAGTGTAGAAAATCTCAGGTAAAATTGTGAAGCAAGAGGGAAAGGCAGGGGTCATATATTTGAAGGACTTAGTAATTATACTAATTATTACTGTTGTTAATCTCTTTCTGCACCTAATTTATAAATTAAACTTTATCTTAGGTGTACATATATAGAAAAAAATGTATATAGGGTTTAGTACTATCCGTGGTTTCAGGCATTCACATTAGAATGTGTCTCTTATGAGTAAGGGGGCCTGCTGTACTTTTAGAGATAATATAAAAAATATTTGAACTGAAATATATTGAAATATTGAAACATATTGAATATTTGAGTAACTGATATTAAAATATTGAAACATATTGAATATATGAAATATATTGAAAAGTACATGAATATATTTTTGAGAAATCTTTTAAACAATTCTCCTTATTAGCTCTGAGGAGAAAGATGTTGAGAAAAATGCAAGAGGAGGCAAGGTACAGGGAGTCCCTGAGTATAGAAATTGAAAGATACAGAAAGATTACAACAGGACAAGGAGAGAGCAGAGAACTTTGCCTCAGCCACACGTGAAGAGAGGCAGTCAAAATCTGCCAGTACTCAGGCCTCATCAACAGAGGCTCTACACTGCTTGGTCTGAGTTGGGTAGCGGGTATTGGTTTCTTTTTTAAACTCTTCAGATAAAAATGATACCTAATGGCCAGGTGTAGTGATCCTAGCACTCTGGAAGGCTAAGGCAGGAGTTCAGCCTGAGCTGGGGAGTTTGAGACCAGCCTGAGCAAGAGTGAGAGCCTGTCTCTAAAACATAGCTGTGCATTGTGGCAGGTGCCTATAGTCCCAGCCGCTTGGGAGGTTGAGGCAAAAGGATCACTTGTGCCCAAGAGTTTAATCTTGCTGTGAGTGGTGATGCCATGGCAACATAGTGAACCTCTGTCTCAAAAATAGTAATAATAATAGTGATACCTAATAAAGACTGAAGTACTTAGGAGAATAAATCAGCAGGACTTAACTAACTGGAGGTGAAAATAAAGGACAAAGAAGACATCGAGGATTATTCCTAGTGTTCTAATTTGAGAGAATCTGCTAGCCAACATGTTATTGATTGAAACAAGGGATGCGAAAGAAAGAATTGCTTAAAGGAAAAAGTAACCCGTTCCAAATGAACACACTGAGTTTGAGGTGCCTGTGATATACTTAGGCGTTGATAGTCATCAAGCAGTTGAGTACGAAATTTCAATACTTTGCAACTTGTTATAAAACATTAATACTTTGGAAAAGATGTGCGATTTGAAGGTAAAGATTTCAGAGTCATCAGTATCTTGAGTAGGGTTTAAAATATGAAAATGCATAGTATTCTTCAAGGAGAATGTGTGGAATGAGAAAGGCAGAGGACCTATGGTGCATAATGCAAGGGTACATGTGGGATCGTCTAGTATAGAGTATAAATGTCTTAACACAATAATTAAGTAAATGAGATGAGGTATATATTCACCAGTGTTTTGTAAGCGTTTCTAATTCTATATAAAATCAGCATATTGTACCCCATAAATGCATTAATGTATACATGATCTATGTATCTATGATTTAATAAAAAAAAGACAGATTAATAAAATCAAAAAACTAATCATGAAGATCTATAGATGATCAGCATTTCAGGGATGGGTGGAGGAAAACTAGTTAATGTAAGTGGGCAAAAAAAAGGGGTGAAGAGAGTTAATGAGAACCAGGGAGGTGTGGAGTCATGAAAAAACAAGGAAGAAAAGATTCTGAAGTCTCTGTTAGATGCAGCAGTAACATGAGCTAACATCAGAGCTGAAAATGGTTTACTGGCCTCAGAGTTTAGAGGTCATGAGTAACCTGATGCTTTTCAGGGCAGGATAGTTAGGTTGAGTTGGGTTGAGGAGTAAACGAGTGATGAGAAATGGAGTGATCACCAGATGTTCCTTTGTACAAGGATAAAATCAGTGAGGATATGGTGATACTATCGTAACCTGTAGCTGGAGAATGACAATATGAAACGTTCAGAATAGGGACAGTAGTGGCTGTTTTACTGGAAAGTGATAGAGGTGCCAGAGGTAAAGAGGAGGAAGAGGCTGACTTTTGTTAGATCAGAGGGACAGTAATTTTATGAATACCAGGTTAATTAAACATGAAGGCTATGTTAACCAGTTGATGAAAATATTTCAAATTGTATATAAAAACAGCACGCTGTACCCCATGACCGTATTAATGTATACAGATATAATTTAATTTAAAAAAAAAATTTAAAAAGTAGCAAGAAAAGAGTTTGAATACATAAGAAAGGAATACCTAAGGGTACCAATAATGAAAAGGAAGAAGACCACAAATTGATGGAATAAATAAGCACTTTTATTTTGTCACGGCCTACCAAAAACAAAGATTCTTATTTAAGGGCAAGGAACAAAAATATTTATGGCATGATGGGATAGGAGACAAGTTAAAATTCCACCTTAACTTAAAACTTAGTCCAAAAAAAAAAGGCTTTCCTCGTTCTTTAAATGATGGATCCATGGGGCAGTGCCCGTGGCTCAAGGAGTAGAGCGCTGGCCCCATATACCAGAGGTGGTGGGTTCAAACCCAGCCCCAGCCAAAAATCTGCAAAAAGAAAAAAAAAAGATGGATGCATGTCGATATTCAAATGTTTGCAAACTGATTTATATTACTAATATTTTAGTAGATTCACACAGCCATAACTGAGTAGCAAAGGTTTAGATACCAGGCCTGTGGGGCTCCAAAATTCATATTCCTGCTTGCCTCCTATATCCATCCCAGTTTGAGAAGACTCCATGGCTCTTTAATGAGGATCATGGGATAATGTTAATCAGGAATAGAAAATATAGGAGAAAATTATAAAGAAATTAGAACTCCTTCACCAGCACAAGTCAATAGATATCTTTAAAAATCCATAGCACTGTCTTAGAATTTCTTAGTTCCATTTACTCTGTGGTCATCCATATTTCTACGCATTTTCCCTGGATAGATACCATCACCCATAAACCATCATCTTAACGTTGACAAAGCAAAGGGCCCATTGATTTTGACTGGCATCCACTGCAGAACAGGCTTATCTGGGAACATGCCACAACAGCTCTGAGTTAACAGATTTGCTGTCCTTCTTCTAGACATCAGGCATCAATTGAGCACATCGGGATTGTTAATAAAATTTGTTTTACCCATTAAATCTTGGGCAAGTGATGCAAACTCTGTGAGACTCAAATTTCCCATTTTTAAAAATGAATGAGTTGCTCTTTAGTTGGTCCCCTCAGCTAAAAAATTATAATCTGTAAGTCATCACGTAGTAGCGTGATGGGAGATGATAGTTGAGAGAATGGTTAAAAATACAAAAGCTGTTGAATTTTTGACTTGGTCTTGGTTGTTCTTGGAGATGTTTAAGAAAATCCCTGCCTTACCTTATGAGAACAGTATTTATTTGTTACTCACCACTCAGAAGTATGGCTCTAAAGGACCTGTAGTAGTTTACTTTGTACTGCCTCATTAGTTGATTGGCTGGTTATTTTATTTTATTTTTGATGTACATTTTCATTCAGGAGAAATCACTAGCAATCGTCTATTTCAAAGATATTATCCTAGGTGCTTTGGGAAAGGTAGAAATACAGAACAGAATTTTTCATTCATGCAAGATGAAATCATATAAGACCATTTAGCCTGCATAAGAGATTTGTTACAATAGAAAAGGTGGTAAACACCTTAATGCTAGTACAGGTAGGGCAATACAAATGCTTCTTCGATCAATACTACTGCTGGACCCTTGTTATGACTCAGGTATTATTTCTCCATTCCTGTTACTGACAACCCAATCAACACATTTGTACACCTAAATATCCCCGAAATCTTAGCAGAAATAACAGGATCTTAGATACAACCCCACGTACTAAATTAGAACCAATATTTAAATACAATCCCTAGGTGATTAATGTGCACATTAAATATTCAGAACCACTGCTCTAGTTTAAATTTTTTTAACAAAATAGAATATAATCTTAATACAGAATCTTGTTAAAATGCAGATTCTAGGATTCTGCACCCAGGATTCCTGTTTTCAATAGGTTGGCAATGAGCCCTAGATCTGAATTTAGTTTGAGATCTGGTTTGCATGTAGGGGATACAAAAATGGATATGACAGAACCCATGCTTATAAAATTTCACTATCTTCTGCATACAATTTCCAACTGGGTTCAAATAAATTTTTCTTTTCTTTTCTGGTGGTTTCTAGTGGTAGTCTAGTAAAAACCTACACAGTGGGTCAGAGAGTCACTTGAAAATCAAATTGAGATTCATCTTTCTTCCTAGGAATTGCTGGGAGAATGATAAATGAACTACCAATACAAGCTAATTTATACTTAGTGTTATTTCAGGAATTTTTTATTTTTATGGTACGGCTGTTCTTTAAGAGTTGGTGATCTCTATGGTTATGTGAGTTAATTCTATTTATTAATTATGCTATTTGATTAACTGGCACACTCTAATCCCTCATCACACCCAATAGCAGGAAGCTTAACTACTTTCCTATCTGCTATGTTATTTATTAAATTGTGATGCTTCACTTCAAATTATTTGAGAAATATTCTTATCTTTGTTACGCATCTCAAAATAAAGCTTTCAAAAGAAATCTTCATTTGAGGGAGAGGTTCTTGAAAGATAATTATCTGTACTTTAAAGATTTGATTTGAAAAATAGTAACCAGTTGTTAGAGACCATAGTCATTAAAGGTCTGCCTTAGATTAAAGCCATGATACTTCTAATATTAGTAAAATAACCATAACCCTTGGAAAGAAATGAATTTAACATTTCTCAGATATAACTAATGAAATTAATTGATATCAGGAGTTGTGCTGAATTGACAGGACTTCTTTAGCTGAGTGGTAATAGGTATATTGTACAAAGTTGAATTTTTACTTGCACAGATAAAATGTCCCTGAAAAATTATTACTTGGGTTCTCATTAAGATCATTTTCCTACTTGTTCCACTGAGTCTTATTTAAATATTATTATGGGTTCCCAAAACAGAGGCAGACTAATGGAGGCAGTTGCCTAAAGCACCAAAATATACAAACTGTTTAAAAATTTAAAAAAAGAAAACATAAAATTCACTAGATTAGATTTATAAGGTTAGCTACCACAGGTTTACATACACGATTCTATACAGAAATAATAAAATGGAAGTGAGTTACAGTCTTACCATAATACCCAAAATTCTCAAGTAGAATTTTAAACCTAGTCCGTCAAAGTGCAAAATAAGTGAATAGTTGATTTAGGTTAAAATCTTATTCTGTGGTACAGCAGAAGAAACAAAGTTGGTAAGTTACTTGCAAGAGAGGAGTTATAGTGATAAATAGTGGAAACTGGGCTGGGAAAAATGAATATAAGAATACAAGGGATTGAGAGGCTGAGGCAAGAGGATCATTTGAGCCCAAGAGTTTGAGGTTGCAGTGAGCTGTGACACCATGGCACTTTACCCAGGGTGACAAAGTGAGACTCAAAAAAAAAAAAAAAAACCCAAAAGACGTAAGTTGATTAATAATAATAATAATAAAGTAGTCAGGTCAACAGATCGAAGGCTTCTTGCCTTCATTCCATGAATGATTGGAGTGGAACTACTAGAGTGAGGAAATCATCAGAGAGGGACAGGGTTGAGAATTCTGGTGTTGTAATTTAACTCATGATGATATGGTCAGATGCAGGTGGGTTGATGAAGTGAGATGAAGTAAAAAAAAAAAAAATTCTTTATACCCACCAAGATCAAGCAAATGAGAGACTGAGGTTTGGAACGGATCCCCTTTGAGATCGTGTTGGTAGAAATAGTAGTTGAGAAAGCTAGTGAACTAGGTGCTGATGCCATCACCAAAGGAGGGTCGTGGAGAGGGAGAAAGTTACTGGAAAGGTTAACCAAAATGAGAGTTGGCAGTGAGAAAAGTCAACAATGCTTCGAAAGAGTTAAACAAGAAAGAGATTCAGTTAGAAGCAGCAACTTGAGCAAGTACATGGAAGGTGGGAGAGTGAATCAACCCATATGCGTGGTTAATGCAGGGTAAAAAGGACTCTTAAGGAAAGTTTGTTTTAATCTTCAGCAAGATGAAGGGAATATTCGGAGAAGTTGTTTAAGAGTTTGAGGAACACTGGCACCTGTTACGGGTTAAGTTATGTCTACCAAAAATTCTGATGATGGAGAGTTGAAATTTCAATCCTCAGGACTGCAGAATATGGTAGCATTTGGAGATGGGGCCTTTAAAAAAGTAATTCAGTTAGAATGATGTCATTAGGGTGCGACTCCAACCAACAAGACTGGTTTGTGTTGTGAAGAGATGAGGACACAGACGCACACAGAAGAAAAGCCATGTGAAGACCCAGGGAGAAGACAGCCAGCTGGGAGCCAAGGTGAAAGGCCTCAGAAGCCACCAACTGTGCTGACATCTTGATCTCAACATTTCTCTCTTCCAGTCCTTTGTACGTCAGCCCTCACAAATTAATATAGTGCAAAAGGCACAGAAGAAGTGTTTGGGACAACAGGGAGGAATGGATACAGGTACCAATTTGGAGCATATATGAAGTAGAGGAGAAGGGATATCAGCGAGATGATTAATAGTTGAACACACATTATCATGATCAAAACGTGCAAATATATGAAGCAAGATGAAATTAGCACAGATGCGTGATACATCCATTCAGCTCACTGCCCCCAGTAAGAGGACTTCACTACAGAACTGGCTTTTGCAATATTATTATTCCAGGAAACTCCTGCTCAGGAAGAAAAAATTTAAACATAATTTTATTATTCATTTCCAGTGATTGCTTAAGGATCCATCAACTCTTCAACAGGATTCATCAGATGATGTTCACATCCCCGGACCCTTTGATTCCCCTTGCTGTGTCCGTCAATCCTAAACTATGCTATCATGACCCTTGCTCAGTGTAATGAAGCCCCCAAATAAAAGATCCACTGTAAACTAAACTTTAAAATTTCATTAACATCTTGACTTGGCCTTTCCCCACTAAGACACTGCTAAAGGTCAATGCTGTGCCTTACTGCAGTAAGAATAAACTCAACTTTGTTCTATCGCTAAGTGATTTTAGGGATACTCAGGGGAGCCAACATTTGACAAAGATGTAGTTATTTAAGATCTTAGAGAGGCGAGTTATTTTCCTGGCTGAGTAGCGGATGGATGAATTACTGAAGTGTAGCCATTGAAAATCTCCAGGTGGATGTCCTTGCTAGTTACTCAAGAGTGTTTTAGCACACAGGGGCATACAACAACTGAAGACTTTGGATCAGCTGAATGCTGCTTGGAAGTTTGATTTACTGGAGAAACTTGCAAATCCGCTTTGTGGCAGGAGAGATAATTTTAAAAGTTGGAATCCAGAAAATGGGGAAGGCAGGTATAATGCCAATGGTTGAGGCCGAAAAGGTTTGCACTGGATTGGATGAACCGAAAAAGAATTGGAGAGCTAAAGGTAGCTGTGATGTGCCCTTTATTCAACTCAGGGCTTCCAGAAGCAAGCATGGGGGCATCTGCCTTTATTCAGTTCATGGAAGCAGGAGAGCTAGCACAGGAAACTTCTTTTCTTGCCCTTGGTGGAAAGATTGGGGCCTTAGATAGTAGTCAGAACAACAGTGGCTCCAGATTAAACAGTAATGGCAATTATATAGGAACACATAGCCCCTTCCAGCTTAATCATAGTAATTCAAAATAATCAGGCACCTCGTGGCCATCAGATGAGTGAGCCTAATCGCACTCATCTTCCCCATAGCCAAGCATGGATAGGTTGATGTGGATTGACATATACTATCAACAATCATAGGAAATGCATTTTGATCATCGCAACATGCACCAATAACATAAGAATAACAAAATTAAACCTAATAGTATTAAAGGGAGAAACTAACAAATGTTAGCTTATTTATTTTAGTCATCGGTAGACAAAACAGACATCAAAATTTGTAAAACAGACATAAGGAAGAAGTGACATATTTTCCTGCACAAATCCCTGGCTGACAGCAATATTAAAAATTACATATTTTTTAAAAAAATAACCATTAAAATGACATGCTTCAATTGCTGAAAGAATCTAGATAAGAGTTTAGTCTCAAAGAAAAAAAAAAGCAATTATATAAGGTGGTAAGAATTATCAATGTGTATCTCACTGGCCCGATCCTCATGGCAACAGCTGCAGAAAAATCTGTGAGCGGGAAAGTCCAAGCTATAGTTACTTGAAATAAGAAATTCAGAGATAGGAGACAGCTAGAAGTGTATAAGGGAAACTCTTGCCAGTGTAATTATCCCAAGTGAGACTCAAATTTGAGCATAAACTACTCCGATTCCTGGCTGACAGGTAAAAAATAAATGAATAAAAAACTAAAATACATGCTTAAAATTCACATACAAGAAGAATCCAGAGAAATCTCAGAAAGGCAGGTAGAGACCAGAGGTAAATCTTCTCAAGACAGAAGATGCACTACCTGAATAAAAACATCAACTTGCTAAAGGAAAATGCTGTTAGTGTAGAATTTTATGCACAGCTACTGAAAAGCTCCTCTCCCTGAAAATGTGGAACTGTATTATTCAGGAAGAAGCAAGGTGGCCTACTATTCATTTATTTATAAAGTTTAATTTCATCAGGCAGAGCTCTTATTTCTGGAAGTTTCTTGGGTGCATTCTCAATTATTCTCTTCCTTCTATATGATACTTCTTTCCATGTGGATGATTTCTATACTTTTATCTCCTTAGTCATAATTATTTTCTATTCCTTATCCAAATTGGATCTATGGAGGCAGATATGTGAGTCTGATGCTTTACTTGCCCGCGTGAACATCTCCAACCGTGTTCAGCACCGGCAGCAGAAAGCTTGACCTGAAGGTGTAAAGTGCAGAGCCGGCAGGGCAGCTGGAGTGTGAGTAGGAAATCCTTACAAGCAAGGTCATCGCAAAGAGGAAGAGCCCCATCTCTGTTCAGATCTTTGCACAGAGGAGCTTCACAGGGATCAGTTAAAAAAAACCACAACCTTATCTAACAAAAGCAATCAATGCAACCTGGTTCTCTGTACCCTTCATAAATCCCCAACAATGATGAAAAAAAAATCTAGAAGACACAGGTACACAACAAAAGTACCAGTAGCTGCCTGTCAAAGAAAGGGCTGTGTGTAGTCTGAACTCAGGTCCATTAACTGTCTGCCATTACAAAGCCGAGAATCCACAGAAAAAGAACCAGGAGCCACTATAGTGTATTTGCCGCAATGTCCAATTACCAACAAAAGTTTATTAAATATGCACATAAACATAGATAAAGTTACAAAAATTGGACAAAATAGAATCATTTATAGGTAATAGCAAGTAAACACCTTTGATACCAAGGTAATTCAGTAAGGAAAAGATCATCTCTTCAACAATGGTGCTACATCAACTGCCTGTTCCGATGTCAAAATTACCCTCAGCCCATCACTTATACTGTATACAAATATAAAAGCTAGAACAGTACATCTTTTAGAAAAAGAAATGCTCTCAGGGTAGGGAAATATTTCTGAGATGAGATACCAAAACACCACTTTCTCTGAATTCAAACTTCTGCACATCTTAAGACTGCATTGATTACATGAAACATAAGTCACACATAAGTAGAAAATAGTCACAATATATCTATCTGCTACAATATTTTGGTTAAAAAAATGTGTGTGTATTGTAACTATACTATGTACATTGATAAAAATATATAACAACATATATACACATTGGCCACCTCTTGTGAGTACAGAAGTCAAAACTGACTTTAGTATTACAATTTTTTTTTTTGAGACAGGAGCCTCCAGCTGTCCCCCTAGGTAGAGTGCTGTGGCATCACAGCTCACAGCAACCTCAAGCTCCTGGGCTTAAGTGAGTCTCCTGCTTCAGCCTCCCAAGTAGCTGGGACTGCAGGTGCCCACCACAATGCCTGGCTATTTTTTGGTTACAGCCATCATTGTTGTTTGGTGGGGCCTGGGTTGGATTCAAACCCGCCACCTTGGCTGTATGTGGCTGGCACCTTAGCCACTTGAGCCACAGGCGCTGAGCCAATATTACAAATTTAATGCAGTTTTTTTTTCCTTTCTTAAAATGTATATACATTTTTTCAGCACCCTCTGTTTTGACACACACAAGTCTGACAATTAAGTTTGTGAACTCATCCTTGAAAAAGTTCTATATACCTCATTGCTGAATATCACTATGGTCACCTTTGAAGTCCTCCCCTTGGGAAGTTACACACAAACGCGAGGGCCTACCAGTGCCTAGCCCACCCTTCAAAGTGATTTCAGAATTCTTTTTCTGGAATAGCCATCAGAGCTGTCATGGTATGGCAAAAAAAACAAAAAAACAAAAAAACACAAAAACAATAATGAATGCCAGTCAACAAGACACCACCGCTGTATATTGACACTAACACAGATTGAGACACTGGTATGTCAAGGTCATGGGTCTGTACAGGGCTTCCAACATAAGCACCCTGGGGCAAGTTCACAGACTTAATTGTCAGACCTTGCATAATGACAGGCCTGATGGCCATTCCAGAAAAAGAGTTCCAAATGGCTTTGAAGGGTGGGCTTGGCACTGGCCTCAGCTTGGGAAGTGCACAGCTTCCCAAGGGGAGTGCTTTGAAGGTGACTGTCAAGATATTCAGCAATGAGATAGACAGCACTTTTCTAGGATGGGCTTGTGAACTTAGTAGCCACAGCTTGTGAGTGTGTGTGTGAGTGTGTGTGTATTTCCTTTTCCAGTACCACAATAAGAGGATGAGTACCCCAATAAAGTGGATAAAAGACTTAAACTCATCGCTAAAGAAGATACACGAAAGGTTGATAAACAGTGAAAAGTTGCTTGCTGTCCTTAGTCATCTAGGAAATACAAGTTTAAAAAATAAGATAGCATGACACCCACTGCGCACACCACACACACACCCTTCTGCTTGTGAGGAAGTTATGCAACTATTGCTGTCAGGAGTGAAAAGTTGTAAAACAGCTCTGCAAAACAGTTCGGCAGTTTCCTCATTAGCTAAAAACACACTTAGGCCACGGCACAGAAATTCTCCTCCTAAGTGTTTACCAAGGAGAACTTAAAATGTATGTCTGTGCACGTATTCTGGGTTAAGGGCGCACTTAATAATTTTGACTTAAAATGTACAAAAACGAACTAGGTAAAAAAAAAAAACAAAAAAAAAAAACCTGTGCCCTCCTCTAGTATTCTAAAATAAAAGTAATATGTCCACAAAAGGACAATGATATCATTTGCAGATGTAATCATACAGTTCTACTCTGAAAATGGCCAGGACCATAATGAAAATATATCCATCAACCAGAAAATGGATAAACAGCAGTGACATAATCAAACCATAAACTACTGCACTGAAACAAATTTATCAAGAGAAACGTGTATAACTGATGAACCTTCAACATATGTTGAGAGTAATAAGCCAGGTATGAAAAAATACTGCATAATCCCCTACAAAATTTGAGAACAGGGAAGACTAAACTCTCATGCTATAAATAAGAACCTCAGTCTCCTTTGAGAAAAAGGGGCACGTGGAGACTAGCTAGGATATTGGCAATATTTTATTTATATCTAAACTGATTTAGTAGTTACATGGTTATAGACAATGAGTCACTGGACTCATGGAGCTGTGTAAAAATTTTATGCCAATATAAATAGTGTTTCTTCGTGTGCCTATAAACCTCTTTCTACTGTATCTTGCTTGAATTGACATAGCTGAAGATGACAGAAACCAACTTTCTTTCTTCAGAAGAAGCTGTTCAAATTCAGACAGAAACAAACTTTGTTTTTTTTAAAATAGTAATTTTCTTTGATGCCTTAGACCCAGTTAATCTCTTTTCCTTCTACTTTTTGGAATTGAATACACTAATTGTAAATAACACACTTTTGTACTGTAGATGGGTATTATTCTAGATGAATCACCTCCACTGTACTTAAGAGCTTTCCTAATTTAATAACCTGCTCTAACTATCCAGTGTTTCTCTTCCAGTCCTGTTTTTACTAATTATTTTTGAAAAAAGTCATCAACACATTCTATTGATTGCTGACACTTGACCAATTCCAGGGTGGCCCTGAAGTAAAGATTCTTTCTTTTGTTTTGTTTTTTTGTTTGTTTGTTTTTGTTTTTGAGACAGAGTCTCACTGTCTTGCCCAGGCTTCATAGCTTATAGCACCCTCAAATTTTAGGGCTCAGGTGATTCCCTTGCCTCAGCCTCTTGAGTAGCTAGAACTACAGGCCACCACAATGCCAGGCTATATTTTGTTGTTGCTTTTCCTTTTTCTTTTTTCTTTTCTTTCTTTCTTTCTTTTTTTTAAGATACAGGGTCTCACTGTTGCTCAGGCTGGTCTTGAACTCCTGAGCTCAAGCATCCCACCTGCCTCGGCCTCCCACAGTGCTAGGACTGCAGGTGTGGCCTCTTTGCCCAGCCCGTGCAGTAGGTATCCAATCTCAGTTCCATCATTCATGGGTATAACACAGTTTGTCTGACAGCATGCCTGGAATGAGCCCTACCGAGCTGTAATTTCCAGATTACTTTCACGGGTCCCGTTTCCTCCTCATGATCCCACCACATGCAGTTATTTTTAACACATCCTATTTGTCATAATCGGAGAAAAATGAAGTGACTTCCTTTTAGAAATGTTGCCATGCAAAGACTTCTTCCCTTTAGTTAAAGGGAAATCAGCAAATATTTGTCAAGGGTTCACTCATCCCTGTTTTTATCTCAGCAAAGGGGACAGAAAGAGAACTTGCCTTCAAGTCAAGTTTTCCTCCCGACTCTTAACACTTCTGTCTTGTCCATAGAATGTTCTCCTGCCTGGAGGACTCTGCAGAACACTCTAGTTCTTTTCTTTTTATGTTTCACAATCATGAACTAAACCCTTGGTCTTTGGGGGCTGAGCTTATGTCCCCAACTCAGGATGCCCAACTCATTCTACATAAGAACCAACCAAATGAAACTACCCTGATGCTCAAGTTCTGTTGACAAAACCATGCCTCCCTCTTTTATCTATTCAAATATTCTTCATCTTTCACAAGAACACTAATCTAAATGCCATGAGTTTTTCTTCTAATCAAATGGAGCTCACCAGCACCCAATCTATCACAATATATCATTGAATTTTTCACAGTTCTTATAGCTTTTAACATTCTCCTATGTATACATTTAGTTAATCTGTCTTTCCTCACTAGTACACGAGCTCCATCTGATCTGGTGCATTTTCTGTCTTACTCAATAGGATAGAGATGGAGACAGTGAACACAATAAATATTTATTAAATTATGAAGAAACAGTAGTGCTGTTGCAAACTAATTATTTGAAAAACTGAGAGATTGAATCTGAGTCTCAGATTCATCAAACGCCAAATGGGCGTGATAAAAGTAACTGTACACAGAGGGGTTTTGAACAGAAAGTACAGAATGTGAAAGTGATTTCAAGATTACAGAATTTCTAATATGCTTTGATTTTGTTACTTTTCGTGTCACAGTTTGAAGAGCACATAAATTCAGGTGTTATCCTGAAGTTGCTATAAGGCAATCAGAAGTAAGAAACCCTAAAAGTGGTAATGATGCTTCAATATTTGGCTATGCCTTATTGGTGCAGAATTAAAACAAAATATATTGCACTTCTAAATCTGGTGGAATTGAACTTGTTCAGGTACTCAGGAGGGCAGCAACAGCAAAAGCTGGAAAAACATAGGAACCTGCTGTAGTTCTCCCAGGTTGTCAAGTTCCCAATGAAGCCAGATTAGAGGAGTAACACAGTTTCCCCTGTTTGGCTGCGTGAGGCCATGTCCAGGATGATTGATGCCCAGAGGGAGCCAGGCCAGGTCTTCCCCGGGCACGAGATGGTAAGCAGAGGTTTACAGAGGTGAGCAGGTTTTTGAGATAATTGAACAACATCGAAGAAAAAGATTTCCAGCACTCAATTGTTACTAATTCCCTTTCACTTTTCTCTTTCCTACAACCTGTGACTTCTGAAGTATTTCCATATTCTTCCCTGAATCATTCTGCGGAGGGCTGGCTTGGGTCCTGAAATGATAATCTGTCTTCATTTCTGTCGTTTCATTACTCAGAGACCAGAAAGCTCTCAAAGGGAAATAAGCTAACGTATTATCATTTGGAGGCAGACGAATAACAATCACTGTCTTCCGTCTCCTCCTTTCTTCTTCCCTGGGTGAAGAAATTTGCCCGTCAGATCAAGTTACTAAATATAAAAAAAAAAAATTCAGATAGTAGGAGATTCAGATGGAAAAGATATTTGTAGAAAGGAAAATATACTGTTAAAATGTAACGAGTTTAAAGTACATTTAGTGTATTAATACTAATTACATAAGTAAGTAGCAACCACAGCTATAATTTGAGAGCTATCTTTTTTTTTTTTTTTTTGCCAGGGCTGGGTTTGAACCTGCTACCTCCGGCATATGAGGCCAGTGCCCTACTCCTTTGAGCCACAGGTGCCGCCCCTTGAGAGCTATCTTTTAAACTCATCTTTAGTCTCCTGCCTGTTCAACATGCAGGCATGATTATGCACATTTTACAGATAATTACATTGAAGTCAGGTAGTCTAAGTCATAAAGCCAAAATCTCATAATTCATAAATCTGAAGTTGGGATTGAAGCAGAGATCCAAAGTTTGCATTCTTTCAAAATGAAATGTATCTGCTGGTACATGTCACAGCAGCTGATATGTGTTTACATTTGAATAGTTAAATATTGTTTTGAGAAATGTCAGTAGCAATATATTGCCAATGATCTAAGTCAAAAGCAGGCTTGTAGTAGTTGTTTTGAGTAATCTTGAATGTTTAGGGATTGCCCTTTTGGAATGAGATTTTATGTATACTATATTGATCCAGGTATAAGCCCTTTCAAATCTGTACCCAAATAAATATTTTTTTCCATGCTGTCTTTTTTTTTTTATTAAATCAGAGCTGTGTACATTAATGTAATCATAGGGTACAATGTGCTGGTTTTATATACAATTTGAAATATTTTCATCAAACTGGTTAACGTAGCCTTCATGTCATTTTATTAGTTGTTGTATTAAGACATTTATATTTTACATTTAGTAAGTTTCACATGTACCCTTGTAAGATGCACTGTAGAAGTGGTCCTACCTTTTAATGGATTTTCCCTAGAATAATACTCCAATGGTAGAGTGTTCAGTGTTTGAAAAATTTTAGAATGAGATTAATGATGCTGGTCACTCTCCTTCATAAAGTTTTCATGATTTGCTCAACAAACAGCAGTTTTAATGAGTTCAGTTGCCTCAAAGATAAAAGTATGTTAAAGTATCTGAGATGTTAAAATAGCCATTGTACAGCACTAGTCAAAATAGTTTAATGAAATGTTAATGCAGATTTTACTTTCATTAGAATTTAATGGCCACTGAATATTCTAGTGTTCAATTATCTTTTTTTTTTTTCTTTTTTTTTTTTTGCAGTTTGTGGCTAGGGCGAGGTTTGAACCCAACACCTCCAGTATATGGGACTGGCGCCTTACTCCTTGAGCCACAGGTGTCACCCTATTCAGTTAACTTTTTCTGACATCATAGTTCTGGTAAGGAGATAGTCCCTCTAAGCCTAGAACTTAGTGAGGGAGTGGGTGTCAGTGTAAATTAGACCCAAGAGAAAAAAAAAAATTCCCATTTCTCCAGCCTACATTTCATGCCGAACCATAGCAGGTGGTGAAGTCAGACAGGACACTCTCTATTTATGACCAGCTCTATAATTGGAAGGTAGCAGCTGCCATCTGGCATAATTTTGGACGGTGTTGAAAGGTCACCATGACCAAAATATTGAGTTAATGTTCTTTTGTGATTTGAAGTCAAGTAATATTTATTGAGCTATAACTATATGCCAAGGGCTCTCTCAGGGGCTTTCCCATATGTTATCTTTAAAAAATTCCTAATGCACCCTCTGTTGATGTTTTTACTTATCACATGAGCTAACTAAGACTTGGAGAAGCAAATACGTTCCTAAAGCTGACCTAGACAATATACAGGCAAACTGAGATTTAACTACAATTCCTAATGTTAAATGGAGAATTCTCACTAACATCCTCGCTGTTCAGGGGTCTCCTAAAGACAGGGGCATTTTAACCAGTCTCAACATCAGTACCAGCTACTATTTGTTTTAGTCCTGGTAAACCAAGGTACATGATGATTTATGTAGCATTCTACGTATAAAACCCAAAGGGAGGTATTTACAAGGCAGAGCCTGATCAATATTGGGAGAGTAGGGTAATGAACAGACTCTACTAAATATGTGGGATGTTTTGAAGCAAATTAGCTGCGATGCACAGAGAATACTTTCAGAAGTTTAGTTTCGGTCTTTCAGCACTTTGAAGAAATAAAAGAGATGCACTTTTAGTCTTAAGGTGAATGGATAGAGTAATACATGGTTAGTGATGTCTGAAATATAATGTAGTTCCCTGGGAGGTAGGAAGTTCCCTTTGATATGTCCAAGGGAAAGTAGAGTGAATACTTCTTAGTACTGTGGAAGGATTCTGCAAGCAATGTATTGATTGAGTTTATCTAAATATTGTAAGGTTCTCTCTCTGACCCAGAGACACAAGAATAATGCATAGTTAAATTTCTTAATAGGAAGTTTTGTAAATCTTACAACAAGACAGAATACAAGAGATTTGAAACCTTTACTGGAAATAGTATAGGAGAATTGGAATGGCCAGACAGAAGAGAGGCCACTCACTAGAGTTAGTTTGAAAGGTACACGCCATTTGCAAAATGTGCAAGATGCAATTCAAGAACCAACTACAGTTTTTCCTGATCTAAAGAATTCCTCATTCTCTTTGTCACAAAGTCTGAAATATCTACCTTGCCGACATATTCAGTTGGCTCTTAAATGCTCTTTGATTTTTAAGGACTTCCATTAGAATGAAGGTACCCCACAGGAAGGTGTTACCATGAGCCTTTATCAACGAGCATTTTGGAAAAGTACAACAGCTACATCACAGGCCAACCCTAGGGAATGTGGCAAAAGATCAGTACTGACACCTATGAAAAAAGGAGTCAAAAAGGAGAAGAGTTAGCAAGGAAATTAGAAAATGGAGATGATAGTGAGAAAGGTGTATCATTTAGAAAGATATTGGGCATTCGTGTCTCTCACTTCCTTCAACATGAACTTTTTCTTTTTTTTTTAATTAAATCATAACTGTGTACATTAATGCAATCAGCATGAACTTTTTCCAACAGCTACACTCCACACACGGACACATGCACACGTACTTCCTCAATAAAAATAAGTGCTATTCATAGTCATACGCACATGGCTCTCAAAAATCAAAGTATACTTCTTTCTTTTTAAAATACTTTGAAATATTACCTACTGAAATGAAAGGGCACAAATTAAAATTGTTCAGTTAGATGAATTTTCACAAAGTGAACACACATGTATAAGCACAGATCATAAAATAGAATATTACTTGTATGTAAGAAGCTTCTTCTAATCCCCTGCAAATGATTAACTCTTTTTCCTCTTCCATGGGAATATCCGTCTTCCTAATTGCTGGAAACATACATGAGTTTGACTTATTTTTGAACTTTCTTCAAAGGGCATAGTGGTCTTTCATTGGATGTCTTTTACTCAACAAGGTTTCTAAGATTCATTCAGGCTATAACAGTAGCTTGTTCAGTTTTATTTTAGTATACTATTTATCATCTGAATGTACATGATTTATCTGTTATTTATAAACTTTATAATTAGAGTTGGTGCATTTTTATTAAAAATCTCAGCAGAGTAGGGGGATTTTCTTTAAGAAATGGAGAAGATACCCACAAAATTTAAATAGAAACACAAATGACCAAGAATTGGCAAAGAAAATGTGGAAAAGGTCAAAACTGAAGGGCTGCCACAAAAGTAGAGCAATTGAGGCATTATTAAAAATTATTATCTCTGGAACAGACTCAGGAATTAAAAATGTTTCCACGTGTATACGGTCAATTGATTTTCAACAAGTAAGAAACTTTAACAAAGAAGTGCATGTCTTTTCAACAAATGGTGCAGCAATAACACTATGTCTATGTGAAAAAATCAACTTCAGTCTTTATCTTGCACCATAAACTAAATTAAATCAAAATGGAGAAACTAACACTATAAAACATTCAGAAAAACAAAAAACCAACATTGTTGCAAATATTTCGCACTTGGGATGAAGAAAACACAGACCATAAAAGGAAACTTCACAACTTACGGATTTGTGCACCATCAAAAAATACAAAAATAAACAAAAAAAATGGTGGGGAGAAGAGGAAGAAGAAAGAAAAGGCTAACCAGTAACCATGGACCTGGGGAGAGCAGGAGGGGAATATCTGTACGCCTGTATCGGAACAAGAATTTAAATCAAGAATGCACAAAACACGTTTACAACTTTCTTGTAAGAAGGTATGCCATTATAAAAATGGAGGATATCTAAGCAGAAACTACACTAAGAAGCATATACAAATAGCAAGTATGTCCAACATTTTCACTAGGACAATCCATGTTAAAATTCCAGTCCGATTATATTACACATCCATTAAAAAAGGCTAAAACATAGAAGACTGATAGTTACGAATACAGGAGAGAATGTGGAGCTAGGGTCTATATTAAGTAGCAGAAAGAAAAGAAATAATACGCTGCTGGTGGGACTACAAACTAATACAGATTCTTTGGAAAGAAGTATGGTGAATCCTCAGAGACCTCAAATTACATCTCCCATTTGACCCCGCAATCTCACTATTAGGCATCTACCCAAAAGAAAAACAATCATTTTATCAAAAGGACATTTGCACTAAATTGTTTATTACAGCTCAATATACAAGTGCCATGATGTGGAAACAACCTAAATGCCCATCAACTCTGGAATAGATGAACAAACTGTGTTATAAGCACACCATGGGATATTATTCAGCCATAAAAGATGGAGACTCTACATCTTTTGTATTAACCTGGATGGAGTTGAAACAAATTCTTTTCAGTAAAGTATCATAAGAATGGAAAAGTAAATATCTAGTGTACTCAATACTCACCTGAAGCCAGAATACCATCTAATTCATACCCACATAGGAGAAAACTTTTAATTCAAGTTGGGGGGAAGGGGACACTAGAGAGGAGGAAAGAGGGAGGGGGAGGTGCTCCCTGTGAATGGGCACAATGTAGGGGTGTATGTTACACCTTTGGGGTGTGGGACACAACTACAAGAGGGACTTAACCTAACAAATTCAAATATTGCAACTTGGTTGGTTGTACCCTCACATTAACATGAAATGAATAAGTAAGTAAATAAAACATTGAGCTAGCTCAGATAATGTTAGTTAAGGTAGATTTGCACATATGCACTATGCACCAACCTGTCAGCTTAGATATAAATTAACAAATGATAGCAAAGCATCTCTAGTAATGGTGGGGAAAAGGAGAAGTGAAAATGTATCAAAGTTAGGATGACTGTGACTTATTTATCATATCAGTAGGCTATGAGAATAAAAATACACCCAAATATCCCTGTATGAATAAGCACTTCTTGAATTTTTTTTGAAATAGCAAATGACCTTTTTCAATGTATGATTTTATTATTTTTATTTGATGGACATACATATAATTATGGAACAACTAAATTAAGCTAATTAACATCTTTGTTACTTCACAGTGTTATTGTTTTTGTGGTGGGAACACAAAATTGACTCTCCGTTTGGCGCTTGTGGCTCAAGGGGCTAAGGCACCAGCCATGTACACTCAAGGTGGCGGGTTTGAATCCAGCCCGGGCCTGCCAAACAACAATGATGGCTACAACCAAAAAAAAAAAAAAAATAGCCGGGCATTGTGGCGCGCACCTGTGGTCCCAGCTACTTGGGAGGCTGAGGCAGGAGACTCGCTTGAGCCCAGGAGTTGGAGGTTGCTATGAGCTGAGATGCCATGGCACTCTACCCAGGGGGACAGCTTGAGGCTCTGTCTCAAAAAAAAACAAAAACAAAATTGACTCTCAGCTTTTTTTTTTAAGAATACAATATATTGCTATTAAATATAGTCACCATGCTGGGCGGTGCCTGTGGCTCAAGAAGTGGGGTCCTAGCCCCATGTGCCAGAGGTGGTGGGTTCAGACCCAGCCTTGGCCAAAATAAATAAATAAATATAGTCACCATGCCATGTTGTAGAATAAATCTCTTGAACTTATTTTTCTTATGTGTCCATCAACGATGCATGAATAAAGAAAATGTGAGACATAGATGCAAAACATGGATTTCTATTTAGCCACGTAAAAGAAGAGAAACCCTGACGTGTGTGACAACAAGGTGAACGTGGTGTGAATGTGTTAGGTGCAGTTAGCCAGCGCAGAAAGATAAATACAACCTGATTGCTCTGCACGTGGTCTGTAAGAAAGTCAGACTCACAGGAGCAGAGAGTAGAATGGGCCTCCACGGTGGGCAGAGGCGATATTGGTTAAAGGATACAAATGGACTTTTTTTTGGTACTACTTGAAAAAAAGTTAATTTCTCTCACTTCCAACTTTGTGTTTATTTGTATATGTCTTGCTCTGTCTCTATAATCACACGTACATACCCATCTTTAAAACAAGGGAAAGTGAAACTTTGACTATTTTACTTCGCAATTTTGTCATTGTTTGAATTTCTCATAGAGTTATGCATAATCACATATTACTTTATTAATTCAAAATATATGAAATACGAATATGTGTATTTTTAGTTGACATAATAATCCGTGCCCCGTAAAAAGTGCAAAGGTGCAGAAAATGGAAATGCAGAAAAAGAAAATTTGGGGTAAATATCCAGGCACTGAAAGCCTGTTTTTCTACCAGGATTTTATTGCCTTGAGACAATTCCAAATATATCTTGCTTGAGGCAATTCCAAATATATCCTGCTAATCTCCAGCCTCTCTCCCTTTCTAATATGACTTGATTTTAGTCATTCTGATCCTGCAGTAAGACTCATTTTCAAGTTTAAACTCGTTCATCTCTTGGATGCTGGATCTGCTATATTTAATTCCTAGTACAATAATTTCTATTCTTTCTCTCTCTCTTTTTTAATTTTACCTTTAGTTTGGAGAAGTTCCCTATGCTTCCCGAATATTTCATGTGCTATCGTTCCCCTTTTCTAGAGCTCGTAGGCAGGTGAACTTGGTTAGGTCTCTGGTAATCTCTAAGCCTCATTTTTATTATATGCAAAATGGTGATAATAACACCTCTTTCAGCTTCTACGAGGAACTGTAATTGGGGAGTGCAGGAGCTTTGTAAAACTAATTAAACTAATTTTTAGATTAAGGAGCTGGGAATAGAGAACTAGGAAGGATACAAAGAAGGAACATTAAAAAAAAAAAGTCTTGAAATGCAGACAAATTACTCCGCCAAATAGTCTCCATCCTTTCTACAGACGTTCATATATCACCGTAACCAGAAGCCACTTCATTCAAAAATTCTTCATCTGCACAAAACAGCAAAATTTAATTACAGCTGTAGAATAATGTCTTCTTAATCATGTCCCCATTTATTTGAAATTTGATTTAACACCAGTCCTCACGAGGGAAGTGTGGGTGGATGGCAAAAGAAATGTCTCTAAGGGAGACAATCATTGCAAAAAAAGCATTCAGTTACCAGTTGTTCTGGCCGGCTTCTCCTATTCTCATTTGGCTCTCTGCCCAGATTTGCACGAATCACTAGTAATGTGTAAGACAATTCATGAACACAGAAAAAAATAAATTAAAAAAAGATAGGAAAGAGTGGAAGAAAGGAAAAAAAAAGTAACTCTGGGAAAAAATAAACACCACGTTTTAATTACTAGGGCACTAATGAAGCCGTTGAATCAAATAAACGGTTTGTTCTTAAGTGTCGTCATGCAAAACGCAATGAATATCAAAGTCCTCCAAATAACATGTCACAGCTAGTGGAGGAAAAGGCCTTGTAACAACCCTTCAAAGAAAAAATACATCAGTGTTTCACTTTATTATTCCTGGTTGCAGGTTCCAATCTAATCTCCATAGAAATGGAATTCCAATTGGGCCTCAGAGATATCTTACAAGTACACTGTAATCCCAATTTCAGAGAGAAGTTCAAGTTAACTGAAATTCAGTTTCCTCTCCTGGGAGCAGTTAGTCTGAACTACAGAGAGGAACTAAGTTTAAATTCTTAAAAGTGGCCTGGATAAATTATAAAATAAACCCAAAGAGCTAATATTAGGATATAAAGAAAAACACTGTTTATCTCTCCTCTCTCCCCTTCCTCCCTCGTTCCCCTCCTCTCCTTCTTTCTGTTTTTTTTTTAATCACACACTATGCAAAAACCAAGCATCTCTAGAATCAATAAGATACGTATTTAACCACAAGTCTAACACAAGAAATCCTTTCCCTAAGACAACCACGAAAACACAGCTTTTACTTTTCTTTCAAAAAGTATTAGGTCCAGTTCAACACTTCTGGCACTAAGTATTTTCTCGTACAACTCAGAATATGGTCAGACTACGGTCCATCCAACCACCTGCATTATTTCAGTGACTTTGGATAATATTTCTGTACACAAAGAATGCTTTTAATTTCCATTTTAGTGCTTTTGGAGTCAAACAGAGTGGGGTTTAAGTAGTGGCTTTGCACTCTCTCTGGGCAGGTTGGTGAATCTTATAGACTGGTTTCCTCAGCTGTGGAATACTTTGGTAGTGAAGATGAACTACTACGATGATGCGAAGCTCCCAGAACAGCGCTTAGCCGTGAGAGACACCTGCCTGAAAAGCCAGAAAGCACAGGCATGCCCTGTTCTGTGGAACCAGCTTTGAAGACACACACAGAACAGGCCTCATGTCTGCACCGCCTGATCTTGCTCTGGATAGATCTGATGGATCCAGGCTTTGATCTGGGCTGGTCAGAGTCTCTCACTAGCATATAAGAATGGAGAACAGACAGGACACAGAGCTTGGGAGCTATTCCTTCAGAATCACTGAAGACTCACGGGAGCAGGGAGAGCAGCTCTCGCTCCTGGACTGCCCAGAGCTGGCCCGGTGGCTTTCCTTCCTGATTCTTTGTCTGTAATCTTCTGATAAACCACAATTATCCAGCCTCATCAACATGCAGCACCCCGCAGATCCCCACTTTATTTAGGCTTATGCTAGAAAGAGCTTTATGTGCTTCAGCATTAACTAACACATAAATGTATAAAGAGAAGAGTGTGTGGTAGAAACAGACCTTCGGGGAAACGGGAGCCATTTAGAATGGTTGCTGATTACGTGAAAGGCCACGTGACTCTCTTCCATGAGAGGGGAAGAAAGTTAGAAACCTAGACACGGTTCATTACGGTTATGACCACAGGATGATTCTCTAAGAGAATTGATCCCACAGGAAAGGGAAATGCCATTCTTGCAGGATCGGACGGTCGATCAGGATTATGTTGTATAAAATGACTGCTAATCAATCTTTCATTGCTTTCTCTGGCAGTTAGGCTATGATCACTGGAAAACTGAATATTGAAATTTGTGTAGGTTATTGGATGGCTTTAGCTTAATTAATAAATTATCCATAGGCATAAGATATATATTGTGTTACTGGTCAAATAAAATTGGATTGTGAATATTAGATTAAGTATTTCTAAGAAGCATTAGAAAAATGTAAGAACAGCCACATATGGTTTACCGCCAGCAAATATCTGTCATAAACACTCCATCAGGGGCCATTCGTGTCCAAGGAACTATCAAGCCAACTGATGACTCACCCTATATGATCACTTGTTAAGGAATTCTTTTCAAACCAGTTTTTCATGGTATAAGGATCAGTGTCAGAATAATGACCAAAACATTTCCATCTATAACTTACCAAGAACTATCATAAAAATTCCAGTGGCAGGGTG
The DNA here is from genome assembly GCA_963575145.1 of Galago senegalensis. Taxonomy (NCBI): domain Eukaryota; kingdom Metazoa; phylum Chordata; class Mammalia; order Primates; family Galagidae; genus Galago; species Galago senegalensis. The sequence continues at coordinate 26,715 of CAUYTI010072299.1, read as the reverse complement.
AATAGAAAGGTATAATCTGTGCTTGCAGATTTTGAAGGTTCTTTACCAAAGAAGACTGGATATAAGCTGAGAACTTCTATTAACCCTGCAGTTTGAATAGCCACCTGTTTTTGCAACCCTTATAAAGGTTTGCTAATGCAAAGATGGACACCATGTTTCATCGTTCTTAGCATGGATGATCAATCAAATCACGCTTGCCCAATACAGAGAAAATTATCAAAGATCTCAGGTGAAAAACGTGTCTGATTGCGTCTACCCTGGGCTTTCAGTTCTCCCCTCGGCTTCAGAACACTCTGAGAGGAGGTGCCCAGATCATCTGAAAACCTTACCCTGGCTCTTCCTGCAATTCTTCTTAGGCCAGGCATATTAAAATGGAAGTACTTGAACTGAATAACATTGCCGCTCTCCCACTGACTATAAGATGCTGGGGATACCGGGCCCACAGGGCAGTAGTTCATCAGAAGTAAAAAGGCAGCAAAGTGGACTTGGTGCTTGGTTTGGGGAATTGCTCAATCCATCTTATGTGCAATGCAGCACCAAGTCATGCCAGCTCTTTCTGCAAAAATGATCCCTCTTATTTCCACATCTGACTGTACTAACCTACCACAAGCTATCATCATCTTTTGCCTTTACGGTTGCCGTGCCTCCAGACTAGTCCCTGCTTCCACATTTCTCCACAATAGCAATTACTAAGGAGAAATCAGAGTGATCCCATAATGAAAGAAATCAAATCATGACAGCAATCTGCTCCATTTCAACAGCTTTTAGTGGCATCTTGAACGAAATCCAACTCCTTTAAAAATTATTTCATGCCCCCACTTGTCTCATCTGTTCCCCCATCTTACATAAAGTAAAAATATTACAATAGAACCTCCATAGGCAATCCCCTCCTGACATCAACCACCCCCTTAAGTTGTTGTAATTTGCTTATAGCAGACATGCGCCTCGTATGTGTATCAGTACAGCAGGCCTCGTTCCCTATGCTGACCACCTCCTTAAGGTGGGACTGTTCATGACAGTCCCTGAGGTGGTGCTCAATTTACAAAGATTATACTCTGTTTGAATCCCATGCTCATTTTGTCTATAATTTTAAGGTTACATAATTCTACACATATCCCTATGTGTGTATCCACACATACATTTTTTCAATAACCTTTATTTTTTAAAAAGTTAATATATAAAGTATAGGAAACTGAAAAACACAGGAAGCAAAGAACAAAGCCATCCACGATCACAAGCGGTTTATAGTTTGACACGTCCTTCCAGATCCCGAGTGTCCATACACGACATCCAGTTTTCTGGCATTGGGATTGCACATAATGTATCACGTTTTTTCACACATCTTGGATATTTACCAATCCAAAATCTCAAAGGCTGTACTATAAAAATATATATTAATGCAACGGAAACATACCTTCTTGCTAATATTTTAATGGTATCCATCTCATAATGAGTTTAGAACCAGTATACTTAGTGTAGTTTTGCTTCTTGTTTCATTTTCAAGTGAGCATTAAGGGAATGCAGTAATTTTTTTTTTTTTTGAGTAGACGTATTTTGAGTGGACAAGACAGGGAAGCAATAGTCTGAATACTTATATCTGATAAAAGAGCTGAATCCAGATACCATGGTTGAGTGTTCCTACATGAATCATCAATCAAATCACTCCTGCCCAATATAAGGAATTCCTGAAATAATACATAAATAAAAATATGACAAATGCAATTTAAAAATAGGCAAAAGACTTGAGCATACAATTCTCACACAAAGCATATTCAAATGTCAAATGAAAAGTTGTTCAATGTATTTGGTCCTCAGAGAAATCCTCTCAATATTTTAAAAGAGATGAAAAATAACAAAAATGGTAATAACTGCTCAGAATATATGGATCCTTCATGCGTGCTACATAGATGTCTTATATATGGCCCCAACAAGTTGAAGACGAAGGAAATGGCAAAACAACTCAAGCAAGGGAAACAGAGATTAGTACAGAAAGGTGGCTTCAGCAAAAGGCTCCTGTAAGATGAAGAAGAAGGCCATGTGAGTTCTATCATCACTGTCTGAGAGCGTTTTTCCAATAAATCTTGTAGCTAGCTCAGTTCCCCATTCCACTAAAGTAAAATTTTAAGTGCTAGAAGCTATACTTGGCACCGGGACAAAATGATGCGTAAGACTGGATCTGTCCTCACAGAGTTCACAGTCCACGTAGGAGAGAGAGCTACTTAAGTTGATGATCATAACACTGCATGTGTAGTGCTTAAAAAAGTGTGTACCAAGAGTTGTCGATGCACAGAAGGAAGAAAAGATGCCATCTGGGAGAGTCTGGAAATATTCTGCAGAGGAGAAAACTTTTGAATGGAATTGAATGCTGAGTAGGCATTGCCCATGAAGAGAAGTAACAAAAAGACATGGAGGCAGGGGAACTAGCATCTTAAGAAATAGGTACATAAAGATGGTATGAAAGAGTTTGGTAGGGTGGAATGTAGACATTTTGAAGCTGAAACAGTGCAGTAAATGGAATAGAAAGAACAGGTGTAAGAAAAGGCATGCATATTTGTACTATTTGGACTGTATTCTGCAGTTAACAAGTTGTACCTTTTCTATATGTAGAAATATTTTGGAAAAATTCATTGTTCAGAAAGATTTGGTGACAGATACAATAATGCCCCTCTCTCTCCAAAATGATGTCTTCCCCAATCCCCAGAAATTGTTAATATGTTACCTTATAAGGTGAAAAAGACTTTGCACAGTGATTCATTTAAGAGTCTTGAAATAGGACCATTGTTCTGGATTATCCAGGTGGGTCTCATGTGAGCATAAAAATAAAAATGGAAGAGGGAGGCATATGAGAGAGGTGGAGAGATATTGACTACAGAAGAGGAAGCCAGACTGATGAGATATAAGAAAAGCTCCACCTGCTATTCCAGAAATGTGAGCAGATATTTAGAAGCTGGAAGAGGCAAGGAAGCAGATCATGCTGCCTGGATAACATGTTCGTTTTAGCCTCGTGAGACTTCTTTCAAAGTCTGACTTTCAGGATAATAAAATGTTGTTTGAAATAACTAAGTTTGAGATAATCTGTAACAGCAGCTATAAACATTGAACACAGATCTCAAACAATAGATAAAAAGACCCTATGAGTGAGCAATATCCTTCAAGATTTCTTCTTAGACATGGCTCTTTTCATATTTTAGACTTGTAGCTAAAAATAGGACCTTGGAAATTGGCCAGAAATGCAAGAAAGGAAATCTTTGAAGCCAGGCAAACTTGAGTTATGATCTCAAGTCTGTCATTCACTTGTTGACTCTGTAAGCTTGGGATATGTACAGCACAAAGATGGAGACGCCCTCATACTTCTCATCTACAAATTGGGAGAGATAATAGTTCTTTGAGCTGCTGTGAAAGATTAGCTAAACTAATGCTTGTAAAGATTCAGCACATTCCCTGAGCGTGCATGCTTAACACATGCAGATCTAAAGATCTCTTAGCAAAATTAAATCCGGATATTCATAAACATATATATGAAGGAAGAATTCAGGCTGTTAATTAGGAGACTGTGCAATTGATGTCAATATCAAACCTAGCAGAGAGAGATTGGAGATTGTAACTGGAATTTGATGGTAATCACACACTAGGAGAAAAATATTTACACACATCCACAAATAAATACACACATACACAAACCAAAACATGTAAATAAACCACCTCAGGATGGAATCGATTTGGGCATATGGTTTTTTCTGGATATGTGTTGCCATAGAGCTAGAGAGAGAAATAAAAACCGACTTGTCCCCTTGCCAAAGCTTCGCCAACTCACTCAAATATGTGGGATGAATATGCAAGAGGCAATTCTAGTGAGATTGATCAGACGAATCTAAATTTTTCCTTGGGCAGCTTGGATGTGTTGTTTTTCTGTTTTGTTATGTTACCCAACAGAAATTTGTTTTTGGATTTCCCTTAGTTTTGTGGCAGTATCTAGGGCAACCGTCTAGGTTTTTAATTAAGAATCTGAAGTTGATGTTTCCAGCTGAGATGTTTAATTTTATGTCACTGAACCCAAAGCCATGGTGGAATGCTGTGTCCCCCCAGTCTCCTCTCTGTCCTGTGCTCTACCCTCCATATACTACATCATGTTTTTCAAGATGGGTAGCAATGCTTTTATCACCTTTAAACTTAGGTTAAAAAATTCTGTCACCTGGATGGGCACCTATAGCTCCATGGGTAGGGCTCCAGCCACATACACTAAAGCTGGTGGGTTTGAGTCCTGCCTGGGTCTGCTAAAGAACAATGACAACTGCAACCAAAAAATAGCTGGGTGTTGTGGCAGGTGCCTGTAGTCCCAGCTACTCGGGAGGCAGAGGCAACGGAATCACGTCAGCCCAAGAGTTTGAGGTTGCTGTGAGCTGTGATGCCACAGCACTGTACCAAGGGTGACATAGTGAGACTCTGTCTCAAAAAAAATTCTGTCATCATTCCAGTAAGTGGTGTTTAGGTCTTCTAAAATCTGGTGGAGGGGGCTTGCTAATGATTTTGATTGCACAAATGAACGTGAAAGAATAAAAAGGAACATCACATGTAAAACATCAATGTTACCTTTAAGTACTTCCTCAGCAATGATTTTGCCTTTTGTTTACAACAAATCAAAATAAACAATTATTTTTCCCCAGTTTACAAATGAAAGAATACAACATAAGATAAATACCGAATGCCCTAAACCTCATAAGGACAAAGCGAGCACTCGCTTCTTAGTGACCACTCTGCCGAAGGAGTAAATTCTGGCCAACGTAGGGAGGATCCGAGACCTTCTGCTGATTTCCTATTAACACTTCCTGTGATTATAAACATCTTTGAAACATGATTTTTCCCTGGATAACATTTACATATCATGACGAAAATAACACATTTTTATATGTCAATATTTACTTGTAAACAATGATCTAAGGTTAGAAGCGAACTGAATCCTCATCCAGATTCTGAGAGTAACTGTACAGTGATAGGACAGTCAAGTAATCTCTTTGGGTGTCTTAATCTCAATTTTTAAATGGATAGGGCTGAGGTGGCTGTCTTGGCTCATTTTTATTCTTTAAACACTACACATTCAATGACGTCAAATTCCTATAACTTATCATTGGGGTTCAGTAGTTACAGTACCTAAAAATCACTGGGCTAAAATAAATACTAGATCTCGTTCTCTGGCTCTTATATGTTTAAGTGAAGCCATATATAGACCCAGAATCAATTATCTTCTTTTGTTTGTTTGTTTTTGCAGTTTTGGGCCAGGGCTGGGTTTGAACCCACTATCTTCAGCATATGGGGCTGGTACCCTACTCCTTTGGGCCACAGGAGCCACCCAAATCTATTATCATTTTTATATAGACATTTTGTTTGGCATCATAATATAAATGTTACTTTGGTACCACTTTTATATGCATTATTTTTGGGGGGGCAGGTGAAATTAAGTTTTTCAAAAGGCTTTTTCCCCCTCAAAAGTAATCTATAAAACTTAGGTATTATTCTTATTAAAAGAGTTATTCAGAGGAGAAAAAAATATTCTCTGCGATCAACACCTTACAAGAGTTATAAAAATGATAATGTACACTCGAAACAAAAATATAGAAAATTATTGTAGTAAAGAGGTAAAGAATAAATAAAGTAACTATGGACAAAAGATGGAAAGATGCTACTTGGAAAAGAGAAGAATTAGCAAGCTACTTGTGTTCAAATACTTAAAAAAATTGGACTAAGAATAGGCAGCATTGCAAAGCAGTATGTTTATTTTCAATAAATGGTTTAATGGGCAAATAATGAAACAACTTCCCACTTAGAGACTCTAAGAGATCATTATTTCTCTTTATTTAAAAAAAAATCACACATGTATTTTATCTGCCTCTGTTGTCCTAGACTTGCTCCAACATCATTCATTTGTATCACAACATCACTCATATTCAAGAATATCTTTTTTTTTTACTCAGTCATATGAGGGGGGTGGGTCAATAGAGGGAGGGTTGGTAGGGGGACCACACGTATGGAGCATATTGCAAGTGCAAGTTGGATCTATCAGGTGTAGAACACAAATGTCTTAATCCTGTAATTGGGTAGAAGTGGCAAAGGCAATGTTCAGTAGGATGTAAATACTCCAATTTGTACATATTTAAGAATATCTTAAGGACCACTTTCAAAGTTCCACCTCAGTAGTGGAGTCCTCGATTCCAAGCCAGACTGGAGACGCAGTGCCTGTCCCACTCAATTGACACATTAAGTGTATTTGATACCCTTCTCAGCACCAATCCAACATTGACCTTGTGTCAGGCACCCACTGTGAACTGGGCACTTTAGTACATTATCTCCTTCAATCATGGGAGTAAAATTGGTTGATCAAAGAACACACGTACTATGTATTTCAGTCAGCTACTGCTACAACATCAGTTTTTATTTTTATTTGATAAGAGAGTGAGATTAGCTGTAAGTATGAAACGATGGACAATAAAATGGTGAACACCACCTACCACTTGAGGCTTTCCTGGAGAATCCCCTGAAGACTTCCTAAGACTTTAATCACACCAGTTTAAAATAGCACCCCTTCATGTCCCATTCTTTCTCATAACACATGAAGATACCACTGCTCTCCAGTCTAACCTCTCAGGGGTCTCCTTTTCTCAGTATCCTTATCTCTTAAAGAACTGTTTGAGTTCTAGATGGTTAACAGTATGTTCTTTCTAATTTCTTTCTCCATGAAAATCTACTAGGATTCTTAACTGGACAAGATGTATTCATATGTCATGCATCAGGAGTTCTCCCATAATTATAATAAAATAAAAAGGAGGTTGACTAAATCCTCTTGTTCTATCACCTCAAATCTCTTCAATCCCATCTATTGATGCTCAAGTTATATTTTTGAAGTGCTTAAGTGGCTTTAAGTATGCCCGTGTCTATAAGTGCTTCAAGGGAGTTGGTTCTTCTCCTCAGCAGAAGACAAAAGTCCATTCACAGTGACATTCTTACTGTTCTCTCTTTGTCCCTCCCACTTTTGTTAGCTGCAGGCTTCGTTTCAAACGTGTGTTGCTTTATGTCTTTGAATCTTTGCTCATGTTGTTCTCTCTGCGAAGAATGACCTTCATTTTCTTTTCCACCATTTAAATTCCATGTCACTTTCCAGAAGACCTCACTCTAACAGGTCTAAATAACATGTTGCAAAGACATCTTACGTGTTTTACAGAATGGAACGCTTTTTAAACTGTGCCTAAATGAAACATTGGTTTATTGGCCTGTGTACTTCACGAGGACACAGAACCTGTGAACAGGGAATATATCTCAGTCAAAATTCTATCTTGATTACTCAGGCATGAATCAATCTGGAGCTTGATTTTGGTAAGACCTCCATACATCTCCGTGCAAACATCTATCTTCATTTGTGAGGTTCCATGACACCTCTAACTGAAAGTGTGAAAAACTGAGATTTCCTTTCCTAATGAAACAGTATTCTCCTTCTATAGTCGTGCTTTAAATAAACATCCTCTCAGAAGCTTTGAAGTCACCTTTCACGCCTTCTTTCTTAAAAGCTTTGAAATCACCTTTTTTATTATTATTTATTTTTATTAAACCATAACTGTGTACAATGATGCATCCATCACCTTGCTTACTTATTGGTTGTGGTAAGACAATTATACTCACTTCCTAATAGTTTTGAAATGTACCATTGCATTATGAACACTGGGTGAGGTTCCCCCAAGTATCCTCCCTCCTCCTGCCTCCCTCCCTTCCTTCCCCTCCATGAAATGACCTTTCACACTTCTCTACCCTCACCACACCCCGATCCTAGCCAAAGTTTCACCCTCCATGTGTCCTAAATCTCCAGTGGCAAGTGGCAAGATTTGTGCATCTCCAGTGGCACAGTGAGGATCAGATTCCAACAGCTCTACTAGAATTAAAATATTCTAAACACAGATTCTCTGCTCCTGGACTTATCTTTTAGAATTAATGTTTCATAGAACAGTCAGACTCGGCTGGGCATGGTGGGTCATGCTTGTAATCCTAGCACTCTGGGACGCTGAGGCAGGTGGATTGCCCTAAGCTCAGAGGTTAGAGACCAGCCTGAGCCAGAGTGAGACCCTCGTCTCTACAAAAAAAGCTGGGTGTTGTGTCAAGTGCCCATAGTCTCAGCTACTTGGGAGGCTGAGGCAAGAGAATCACTTAAGCCTGTGTGTTGGAGGTTGCTGTGAGCTATGATGCAACAGCACTCTACTGAGGGTGATAAAATGAGACTCTGTCTCAATGAAATAAATAAACAAAGAAACAAATAAATAAGCAAATGAAAAAAACTCCAAACTGAGACAATTGAAAGAAAAATTAAAAAGAAAAAAAGGGTGCAACTGTTTGCTCAGTGAGTAGGGTGCCGGCCACATACAGCAAAGTTGGCAGGTTCAAACCCAGCCCAGGCCAGCTAAACAACAATGACAACTGCAACAAAAAAAGTAGCCAGGTGTTGTGGCAGGTGCCTGTAGCCCCAGCAACTCAGGAGGTTGAGACAAGAAAACTGCTTTCTGTCTGCTGAGACAAGAATTTGAGGTTGCTGTGAGCTGTGACGCTACAGCACTCTACCAATGGTGATGTAGAGTCATCACCAAAGTCCACATCTGATTACACTCCTACTAAATCCCAAAAACCTTCTCATAAGCACCTATTGCCTTTGGGAAAAAGTTCAAAATGCCTCTGGTGGCTTGTAAGGATATTTCCCACCTAAAACACACGCACTTCTTGCCGTTCATCTTCACCTACTTCGTGTACCAAAGTATAAGCCAGTAAAAATGAATTATTTGCAGTTTCCTGCGGCATGCCACATACTCTGTCATCTCCAGATACTTCTCTGTGCTGATCTATGTGTCTGCAGAGCTTTCCCTCCATCTCTTTGCTTCACTACTATTATTTCTGCCTCAATTAGATCTCACTTTCTTCTGAAAAGTTTACTTGGCCACCCTCCCAAAGTCAAAGATTCGAAAACTTTGTGAACAGCTTTCAAACCAGTGTAGCGTGAAATCAGCCACGGTAGAATCATTGACAATGTTAAAATTAACAAATACTACAAAACCAGTGTTAAGAAGTTCCTCCCCAAAGAGCTAATTACCAGCTCAGTGCCGTCTCTCTTTACAATATAGTCATTTCACTGTTTATTTTCACCATAGCATTCAATACCTTTTCTTGTCATTGTTCACGAGCTCCTCTTCCCGTAAGTTTTGAGTGAGTTAAGGGTGCAGAATGCTTTCTTTTTTCTTTTTATGTTATCACTAGCTTCATGCCCAGAGCAGATTCCAAATTATAACGGGGGTTAAATGAAAAAGAACTTTGGTAGATAAAATGATGGTGAAAAGAATCACCTTCCAATACGGTGGTTCTGGAGTTTATGCTTTTGTCCTAATTTTGAAAGACCTTTACCTTACAAAGCTGGAAGCAGAAAAACAACCCCCGCCAGAGTCCTGCAGCTCCTAAATACTCCTTCACCATGGCAGTCAGGATGACAGAAACGGAGAACAGCGTGTCCCCTTTAATCTTTAAGCAGTCTAATTATTATCAACCGAAAAATGGATTCCATTTTTTCTGTTTCTAGACATTTTTCTAATTTTCAGGAATTATTAGGGGCATTAAAATATAGTAAAACCCACCACAATCGTGGAGGAGTTCAGAAATCAATTTCATAAAGTGCGAGTTCGTATTATTAAAGGGTAATGAAATGACTGGGGCGAATCTACTGGAGAGGACGGGAGCTCATCACAGATTTCCAAATCCTTTTTATCTCAAGGCACATCATTACGAGGTCACACGTTATAAGGTGATGATAATTTCGTTAGACTAAAATAGATTATTCTTTACTCTCGTCCCAGTGGCAATGTATTTAAGTTATATTTAAGCAGCCGCTATTTAGTAAATGGGGGAAAATTTTGCACAGAAGGGTGAACTTACGCTTCAGGTTGCAGCTTTGACAAGTCATAAGTAAATATAAGATCGAGATTAGGCCGTCAAATATTTTCTTCTAATATTCTTCACATAGGCAGAGCAGAACAAAGTATGTGCTATATATGTTTTATTTTCAACTGTTCTTTATGAATGTTTACTTTATCATGCCATCTCTTTCTTGTGGACCTCATCCACTGCATCAAGGAAAATCACTATTTTAGCTCTTCCTAAAAATTAAAATATACAGCATATATTTGACCGAATAAATGATTAACATTCAAGTCAAATGACTGGCCAAAAAAATTAGCTTTAGATGTGGCTAAGTCTAAGTCTTCAAACGTAAGGTTTGGCCTCAGGGCATTTAGACTGAAAGAAAAGGAATATCCTTCTATTAGTGCCGGGAAAAAATTTAAATTCTGATTGACATGATTTGGGTCATGTTGCCGTATGTGAACCAATCACTTTATCTAATAAATGCAATACTTTTTATGTGTATTTGTGACTTAGTATATGACACGTCAAAATATTTCTTTCTATACACAAAACATTTTTAATATCTCAACCAAATAAATTTAAACTATCCTACATTCAATTTATTTTTTATTTTTTTAATTAAATCATAGCAGTGTACACTAATACTATTATGGAGTACGGTGTACTGTTTCTGTATACAATTTGAAATACTTTCATCCAACTGGGTTAACATAGCCTTCATGTCTTTTTCTCAGTTATTGTGCTAAGACATTTATATCCTACATTTAGAGAGATTCACATGTACCCTTATAGGATGACCCATAGGCGTGATCCCACCAATCACCCTCCCTCCACCCCCCTCCCACATCCCCTTTCCTCTCTCTCCCCTCTCCCCATATTCCTGGGCTAAAATTGGGTTATAGCTTTCCTATGAAAGCTATAAATTAGTTTCATAGTAGGGCTGAGTACATCGGATACTTTTTCTTCCATTCTCAAGATACTTTGCTAAGAAGAATATTTTCCAACTCCATCCATGTAAACATGAAGGAGATAAAATCTGGCTTCATAGTATTCTACGGTGTATATATACCACAATTTATTGATCCATTCATGGATCGATGGGCACTTGGGCTTCTTCCATGACCTAGCAATTATGAATTGGGCTTCAATGAACATTCTGATTGCAAACTAGTATGTTCCTTTTGGAAAGACATCTAGAGAACACCTAGAGAAAAAAAAAAATAGACCTGCCATTTGATCTTATAATTCCTCTACTAGGTATGTATCCAGAAGACCAAAAATCACACTACAAGAAAGATATTTGTATCAGAATGTGCACTGCAGACTACATTCAATTTAAAAAATAACCTCCGTCCTTCTGAAAGGGATGCAAGCTAAATTCTCATTTAGTTACTGCATTCAGAGCTAAGTCAGAAGTTTAAATTCTGTCCTCTGTCACAAAGAGGCTACATGACACATTTATACACATCTGAAAACTATAAAATGAAGTCACAATAATTTTCAGAAGACCCTCATTAAAATAAAGGGAGAAATAGAAACACCATAAAACACACACCATTTCCTCCTGGCAAGAAATAATAAACACTTTTTTCTTTATCAACAATGAGCTTCCAATCAGCAAATCCACCTCCTCCTGGCTCAGAGATAATCAATTTTCTCCTTTGCACATCTGAGTGAGGTATCGGGTATTGGGAGACTAGCATGAGTTCAGGAGTCTCTTCCTCCCTTTATCCCTCCTTTCTCTTTCTTTCTTTTTTCCCTTTTTGTATTTTCTTTTCTTTCCCATTTCTTCTTACTATACAGTTAGGGCCCTGAGGACTATATCAGCGGTTGGGCAGATATTTATCATTTTAAACAGGTATGTTAATCACCTAAATTTTGAAGTTGTAGGCTGGGATGATAAGTTTTGCGCGTCAACTTACCTGGCCTATGGTGCTGACATTGCTGCTAACATCATTTCAGGGTATGCTGGGGTGGGTATTTCTGGATGAGATTGACGCGTGATTCAGTAGACTACATAGAGAATTATCTGCCCTCATCAGTGTGGGTTAGTGTCATCCAATCCATTGTACCCAAAAATGAACAACAAATGAAGAAAAAGTAAATTCTCTCTCTCTTTGTTAGCTGACACATCCTTTATCTGCACTGGTTTCCCCGGCCTTTGGACTCTCTCCAGCTGCTCTCCACTTCCTTTGCTCTCAGGCCTCTGCCCTTGGACTGGGAGTTATACCATCTGGTTCTCACAACTTTGAACTCAGAGTAAATTATATCACCAGCTTTCCTGGTTCTTCAGCTTGTACCCAACTTATAATAGGACTTGTTGGCCTTCATAATTGTATAAACCAATTCCCATGATGAATCTCCTATTGTACACACACACACACACACACACACGTGTCATATCCGTTCTGTTTCTTTGGAGAACCCTAATACATGGGGTAATCACAAAAAAAGTATTACCCCAAATTCAATCCCAACATTCTTTGCAAATGGGTTTTCTATTGTGATTTATGGTGGCTCGCGGCAGGCTACCATGCTCAGCACAGCTTTTCAGACTTTTAAATTTAACTGGCCCATTTCGCCACAAGTTTCTGATACAGTATCTTTGGGTATACATACACTACCTGATAAAGCAGGCCTCATGTGTTCTTTGAACCAAGGTTGAAATCAAATAAAATTGCCCTTTATAGTCAGATGATGGTTAACTTTAAATGGCGAGATGTAACTAGCAAGGTGTCTGTGGAAAGCCCTGGGTTTCATTCTTATAGTCTCCGGTGTATCCTGAATCTCTTTAGCTAGGAAACTGAGTTTCTTCCTGTTTTTTTTTTTTTTTTTGTTTGTTTGTTTTACAATCCAGCACTCTGCATAATTCCATGATGTGCTCTATCTCAGTTCTGGGTTAAAGGAATCCTCACAGCAAGACACAGTGTGTTTACTTTTCAGCTTTCCAGTAGCTCATCTTACAACGAGCCACTTCTGGGTCTTTAAGTGTGGCCTTTAGACTGAACTCAAATTTCACAGAACAAATCCCTTTATTTTTATTACTACCTTTTTGTTCCTCTTTTATTGTTTTGCTTTGTTTTTAAAATGAATGTATTTAACATATAAAAGAATATCAACAAAATAAGCCACCCAGGTTGACAGGCACAATTAGGATTTTATCGGAGCCATAAGGGCTGACTGAATTAGCCATTCATGATTTAGTGCTAACTTCCCCCACCTGACTGGTGCTACGCCACACAAGGCTGTTTGGCGAGAGTTTACAGGATTGCAAGGCCAGTCTGTCATCAGCTTTTGGAAATGGTGCACCGTGTTTCTGTTTGAAGTAGAATTTCTGAATAGTTTGCACAGTTCGACAGTGTTTTTTAATTCTATCTACTTAACAGCCCGTCATGTCAAAGAAGACTAAGAGAATACCCAAAGAAAGATCTTTTTTTTAAAATGAAGATTAGGAATTGCAACATTTTCTTCTTTCTTCTAAAGAAAAGATGATTTGCTTACTTTGGGATACTGTAATATCCATATTAAAGAAATCCGGTGCTCATCAGCATTTCAACACTCTTCAGGACCACAAATATGTTAAATTAGAGGGATAGAGGTGAAAGGTTGTATCACAGAAATGAAAAGATGGAAAGCAAAAGCAAAGACAACAAGACCTGGAAATAACACCAGTGAAGCAACGTATGAAGTGGCTTCTGTACTCAGAAAAAATGGGATGCCATTCAGGGATGTAGAAACTGGCAAGAACGCATCGTCAAAGTTGTCGGACAAGTGGACTCAGATAACGTTTCAAAGTACACACAACTGCCTCTTTCAAGGAGAATCATAAGGCATCTGCAGCATGAAACTGCCTTCAATTTAACAAAAAAAAAAAATTCATGCAATACTTCAAATAAAAAGATTTATTATTCAATTGCTTTAGATGAATCTACCGACGTGACTCAAGTTTTACATGTACTGCCAGTCATAACTGAAGATTTTCTTTGCTACAAAGAGGTACTCTCTTTGGGTACTCTTGCGAACAGAACCCAGGAAATAGGTATCTTCAACAACTTTTAAGATAAATGTTTTGAAGTTGGACTGAATTTAGTAAGTTCAGTGAATGTGAGTATAGATGGTATGCTTTCCATGACAGGAACGAATGAGGGATCACTGCATAGATATAAAAATTATTAACAGATCGAAATGATCTCACTTATTGTCATTGTACCTTGCATCACCCAAAATCTCTGTGCCCAAACTACTATTTTAAGTGACAATTTGCAACAAGTTGTATGTATTGTTAACTATATTCATGAAATGCTACATAGCATGCTCTCAGTTTCATAACATGGTAGATTGAATGATGAGGGAGTCAGCAAGGGCTTACCATATCATTCTAAAGTGCATTGGTTATCACAGAGACAGGTGTTAGCCAAAATTTTACCTCTGTGGGAACAGATAGTTACATTTTATGAAGAACAGAATCAGCAACGTGAATTATTGAAAGGAGATTTCTATAGGACTGCAGCTTTTGTGTGTGATATGTCAAATCAAAATGACTTGAACGTTTCTTTGCAAGATAAAACTAAGTCTGCACACGATACATGGCAAAGAATTTTGAAAAGAAAACTTTTTTTCAAAACGCTTCTTCAAAAAGTTCAGATGAATATTTTTCTCGGTTAGCCAAGGTCATCAGTGAGCAGAATGGGAGACAGACAGGAATCATTTGAGGAAGCATGCAATCGTGCAGATCTGTTAATTGGGGAATGCAGTGAAAAGTTTATTGGTTTCCCGAATCATAACATCACACTCAAATTAAGCATTTCAGCCTCACCTAGTGGATGATACCAAGCTACCACGTGAACTTTAGTTAGAATCGATTGAGTTCTCAGTAGATGACATTTTAAAGTTATTGTTTAATACTAGGAAATATCTGATTGGGATATGGAAAAATGTGGCAGCATTCCTCACCTTCACTAACATGCCGGATAAAAATGCTTTCTTGCTTTTTAACCACTCATTGCTGCAAATTTGCATTCTCCTCCCTAACCCAAATCTAGCACATCTACAGGTAATGAGTAACAGAACCCATTTCGAGGGCCTACTAAAACTTGACACCCAGGCTGCAACCAAAATTCAAGAGTTTCCCAATAAAAAAGCAGACACAACATTGAAAGGTTAATTAACTTTAAATTAATAAAACATGTTCATATATTGAAATTAGTAGGTACATAATAGTTAGAATTTTACAAAGTAATGTACATTTTAATGTATATCTAATTAAAGTTTCTTAAATGTGGCCTTATTTGATTACAGCTAAATTAATGTGGCTGAATTTCCACATAAAATGGTTTTCCACTCCTGTCTTAGACTGTAACTTTCTCCTATTCTAATGATATTTTACAGAAGGGCATTACAAAAAGATCTCAACTTTCTTCTTCTTTTTTTTTTTTTTTTGCAGTTTTCAGCAGGGGCCAGGTTTGAACCCACCTCCTCCCGTATATGGGGCCCGCACCCTACTCCTTGAGCCATAGGTGCTGGCCAAGATTTCAACTTTCTAAAAAATTTGCCACGTCCCCTAATTCTCCAATATTGATGTGCACATGAATTGATTTCACAGAAAGTGACAGTTCCAACAGGGGGTGACAGTCTATCCATCTTATCTTCCCCGAGTACAACTACATCTCTTTAGTCCATGCCGATGACTCACTGCCCTGCCTGTTCTCAATGTAGCCACGTCATTCCTGGATCTATACTGGCAATATGTGACCTCAAGGTATTAATTGCTTATTAAATCACAAGTCTTTAAATTGCAATTTGCAGAAATGTAACAAACATAGCTCAAGTAGAAGGAGAGTTTCTGGAACCTTAGTAAATGAATGGACCTGAAGCAGATTCTCCTCGCGGATAGCAGGATTGAAGTTCTGCTCGCGTCATCAATGCATTCTGCTTTTCTCAGCATTAGTCTCATTTCCTGAGAGTATTTCTTGCCTAAATGATGGGGCTGATTGCCCCCAGCAGCTCCCACCTTCCATTCTCCCTATGGCTTAAAATCTCAGTGAAAGTAGAGTAGCTTTCCCACTAATGTTCTTAAAAGTCTCAGGCATGTTGCTAATGTGTGGCTATCCTTAAGTCACCATTTCTCTTTTCAATAATGTAAATTCTGATTATCCAGACTGCTGCCAAAGACAGACACATATGAGGATTTGGTTCAGCCCTACCCCAAACTAAGTTATTATGTAGGGTTATTATAAAATTAGGGAAACATTTATTCTTAAATAGAAGGAATGTCAGCAAAAAATTATACATATATGTATATACTCTGTGTATATATCATATATATATATATATATATGGATATATATATGGAAAAAAATCCAGAAGAAGGAGAAACAGAGAGACAGAGAGAAGGAAGGAAGGAAGGAGAGATGGAGGAAGGAACTTTTTACATAGTAAATACTATTGATAAAAATAAAACTCAAAGCATTTATGATTCTTTCACAGTTCCGTATGTCAGTAAATTTCAGCTCGTGTATGTTATTTTTAAAAATGATAATTTTAACGTTTATCACAGTTGAGACCTCTGATTTAATTTACAAATAAGCATGTTTTTAATCCAGAAAGCATCTGTATTTATTTAGGCTTAAGCCACTTTATCTCTGATACTCACAGATATCAGAGGAATCTGCAAGATAAAGTTGATGACTCTGTGCGGGCTTACTATAAGACTAATACATAACAACGTATGATTGAATGGGGCAATGGAAGATGGTTAATAATTACTAGTCCTGTTTACCTGTACTTGAATGCTGGGTCAGTTCAGACCCTTTCTGGGTGTTAGATGGCGAATGTACCACCATGGTGAGGGTCAGACTGCGTTAAGGATGGAGAGATAGGTCAGAAGGTGTAATATTTTGACCAGGTGAGAAAATAATCAGCTATGGAATGTACATCGTCATAAAGGTGGTCTGTGGTTTATTACATTGTAGGTATAATGTGACAGGAACAAAGGACATTCGGCAGAGACAAATGCTACCATCTATCTACTCTAGGTGAGATAGGTAAGATAAGTATATTTCAAAGTCCACTTCTTTCCCAATATTTCTATTTTCACTAGCTATTAACTACAATTAACAGATCCTTGGCATCTAGGTCACAATATCACACTTTCTTAAAGAATAAAAATCTAAGATAAAACAGGAACAACATACAAATAAAACAAATATTAAAGGGACTAAATTCCTATCTTGAGGCATTTCTCATTTCTCTAACAGGATGCCTCCTGAGATGTCTGCATGACTGAGCAGTAAAATGAGAATCAATTAGCAAACATTTATCTTCCCTGAAAAATAATCCTTTTCCCCTTGGTTTCCGTCTTTGCCAAAACACCCCTCCAGCAACTTCAGTTTGTAGCGGCAAAGAGTATACAGCTTTTCACAGGAGGTTTCAAAAAGAAAGTGAGCATGAAACAAAAGCAAAGAAAATAAGACGAAAGGATACAAGAAGGTTTTAAGATTTCTCAAAGTTAAAAACATATAGATTAACGATTTGTGGATGGTTCTTAGCCCAATATATATCATTGTCACCCCAGGGCTAATGACTTTTAAAACTGCTCTATATCCCTCTAAGTGTTACAAAATTCCTCATCTTTTTTTTTTTTTTTTGAGACAGAGCCTCAAGCTGTCCCCCTGGGTAGAGTGCTGTGGCATCACAGCTCACAGCAACCTCCAACTCCTGGGCTCAAGTGAGTCTCCTGCCTCCATCTCCCAAGTAGCTGGGACCACAGGCACCCGCCACAATGCCTGGCTATTTTTTTGGTTGCAGCCATCATTGTTGTTTGGTGGGCCTAGGCTGGATTTGAACCCGCCACCTTAGGTGCATGTGGCTGGCACCTTAGCCACATGAGCCACAGGTGCCAAGCTGACACTCCTGATCTTTAGGGATACTCACTAACCTTCCTATTTCTGAGTCTCTATGAGTGACTAAATATTGGATTAAATATTTTATTTCTTAAAATGAAACTACTCAATATGTTCATCTACTAAAAAAAAATTACATTTCCTCCTTAAACATCTGATTTAAAAATGTGTTTAAGGTAAGGCTTCTCTATATCTAATTTTGAGCCATGTCTAGTTACTTGGTATAAATAGAATAACATATACCTTTAAAAAAGATATATGTACTATATAGAAGATAAGACACATATACCTTTAAAACATATACTTTAAAAAATGAGAAAAACAAAAATGTTCATGTACAGAAAATTAATATATAATTTCTTTATGTGAAGTGAACTTTACTTGTATCTCTACATCTACATTTTCTGTATCTATTTTGTCGCTATGACTAAACATCTTGTCACAAGAAGCATGCAAGCATGGAAATGTCATGTGGACTTTTATGACACGGTTGATATATTTGAAACATATAAAATTTCAGGTGGTAATGTGATTTGCTCTTCAAAACTTATCAGTATAAGCATTTGTCTTATTACTTGATATTGAACTTAACTATAGCTATGCTTTGATTCTGTAACAGTTCAAGCTGATACCGTTCACCATATCGTAGCCAATAAGGGTTAAGGAATAGAACTTTTATTCAGAGAGCCAGCAAACCAAGAAGATGGTTGGCTAGTGCTGCAAAGAACGGTCTTACATGAATAGGGAGGCTAGGGTCCTTTTAAGGTTAAGTTATGGGGGAAGAGGAGGGAGGTTGCAAGTGGTGACTGAGGTCCGCACCCGTCTGTGTGTCAGAGGATCTGAGCAGGTTGTGAAACTTCTTTCTACAGATGGCGCAGGTCATGATGTTCTTATAGATCCCCAGCATGTCACTGTTACTTCTGTGCATGCTTCTCCTATCTCCCTGGGCGGTAGTTTTGGGAAAAGTCATGGTTATTATCTCTCTTCTAGAGTTGAACTACAAAAGCAAAATGGAGCTAGTCATGCTAAACCTCCTTCAACTATTACGATTTTTAAATTCTTCCTGCGTATTAGTGTGGAGTCTGTTTAACAATTACAAAAAGCATCTTTTTTGAAACTCTGCAAGAATATTTTGTCATATGCTGGGCTAAAAAGGAATCTTCAGAAAGACTGAAATGGGACTGCAGAAATGTCATAGATTTTGAATCTAGAAAACCTGGAGTTCTGGCTCCTTAAGGGTCACTTCTGTGTGGGCACGAGAAAGGTGATGAAACATTTTAAACCCCTTTTATTTACATATGTAGAATGTACTTTATATTACATGCTTCATACTGTTTGTCTTGAGAACTAATTGTAAATATATATATATATATATATATATATGAAGTACCTGTTACATAATTATTTCTCCGTAAGTATTAGTTTCTTCTTTACTTCAAAAATTATTTCAAACTACAACTTTTAAAAATTAGAATGAAACTCATGAGCTTAAGAAATTGTTAGATGAATTTTTTGAGTTGGATTTTCCCCAATATTCCCCTTAATATAAATGAGGGACCTTGTTAGGTTTTCCAGACAAACAAAATTATTAGACTCTTTTTTTTCCCTTTTTATTTATTTATTTTTTTATTGAATGGTAACTATGTACATTAATACACTTCTGGGGTACAGTGTGGTGTTTTCACATACGATTTGAAACACTTCCATCGAACTGGATAACATAGCCTTCATGTCATTTTCTTAGTTATTGTGTTAAAACTTAGTTCATAGTCTACTCTTAGAAAGAGAGAGAGAGAGGAATTATTCATTTTAAGTGGTCGACTCACACGACTATGGAAACTGAGAATTTCCAAGATCTGTGGTCAACCAGCTAGAGACCCTGGAAGCTGAAGTATAATTCCAGGTCAACTCTGAAGGTCGGAGCACCAGGAGAGCTAGTGGTTTAAATTTCAGTCTGAATCATCTAAGGAGAGCCCATGTTTCTGTGAGAGATCAAAGAGGGAGAAAAGACTGATTCATGTCCCAGGTGGAGGCAGGAAGCCTTCTCCCTCACTTGGAAAAGAATTCACCTCTTGTTCATTCGGGCCTTGAACTTAGTGACTGAGGGTCACCCACATTAGGAAGGGCAGTCTGCTGTCCCTATTCTAATATTAACTCATTCTCGATACCTTCACAGATACATCCAAAATAATATTTGACCAAATACATGGGAATCCCATAGCCCAATCAAATAAACACATAAAATTACCCACTGCGCGGGTAACAACAGCATCCTTACTGTTTGCCAATGAACATTTTGGTGAGGTGGTTTTATTTTTAATAATTTCTAACTATAGAAATGACCTCTTAAGCATAAGACATTTCCTTGAAAATTAATTGCTGTGCCAGGATTAATGGCCCACAGCAATGAACTTTCTGAGACAGTCATTAATCTGCCTTGATTATTACGGCTTAATTACTAACTAAAGTCTCCTCCTTGTTGTATAAATTGAGTGCCTCAGCTCAGCCTCTTTTAGTGTAAAATGTTTGTTCATGATTCTTTCAGGCATGTAAGAAATGGAAGCTGAGAAAAAAAGTAAATAATAATAATCACATGCAGAATCCTAATATTGCGTTGGTATTAATTATTGCATTTGTATCTTTCATGTTTAAGAAAGATTTAATTTCACAGGTTTTTCACCATCCTTTCAGAGTGCATTTAATTCTGATTGTAAATGTAACATATTTTTAAAGGATATTTTATAAATACAAAAGTGTAAAATAAGAAAAAATTATTCCATATCTTATTGCCCACATTTAAAGACTAATGCATTTTGTCCATTCCCTGGTTCTCAGAACCTGTACCTTTCAGGGCAAAAGGAACTTTACAAATGCACCTTGTTAAGGTCTTAAAATGGAGGGTTTATCCTGAATTCTAATGCAATGTCATCACAAGTGTCTTTATAAGGGGGGAGCAGAAGAGGATTTAACTATACAGAAAGGAGATACGGTGAGAGATCTAGAGATTAGAGTGAAGCACTTTGAAAACAGAAGAGGTAAGGAAAGCGGGAGGCCTCTAGAAGCTGGAAAAGGCCAGGAAATGGATGTTCCATGAAGCCGTAGTTTTACACTTTTTTTTTTTTAGACAACGTCTCACTTTATCACCCTTGGGAAAATGCCATGGTGTTGTACCTCACAGCAACCTCAAACTCTTGGGCTCCAGCGATTCTCTTGCCTCAGCCTCCCGAGTAGCTGAGACTACAGGCACCCACCACAAGGCCCAGCTATTTTTAGAGACAGGGATCTTGCTCTGACTCAGGCTGGTCTCCAACATGTGAGTGCAGGCAATCCACCCGCCTGGGCCGCCCAGAGCATGGTATTGCAGGCGTGAGCCACCACATCAGGCCTAATTTTACCCTTCTGACTTACAGAACTGTGAGAGAATAAACTTGTGTTGATTTGTTACAGTGGTAATAGAAAATTAATAAAGGACACCAATGTGAACCAAACATTTTAAAGCACTGATTAACAGAACTTTATTGAATTTAAAGCCTTTGTACTTCAGAAATCAATGTCACCAATCATCAGGAAATGCAAATTAAAACTACAATGCGATATCACCGTACCTGCGTTAGAATGGCTTTTTGAAAATTTTTTTTTAGAATGGCTTTTATTAGTGCGTTCAAAAACTTTTAGATGTTGGCACAGATGCAGAGAGAGAGAATGCTTATACACTATTGATGAGACTGCAGGTTAACACAACCTGTATGGAAAGCAGTAGGAAGATTCCTCTAATTTTTTCTCATACAGCTTGTGGTAAAACTTACTAATGGCTCTAAGTCTTTACAACTCCAGATATCTATATTCTTTGCCATGAGACTTTGCATTTTCTTTCACTTCAAGAGCAAAATACATTCCTCTGATCATCCAAACCCACATAAGCCAAATCCAACTGGAGCCATTGAAGTTAGTAGCAATAAATTATTGGTACATTAAGCCGTCGACTTTTTTGATGGTTAAGTAGCGATAGCTAACTAATAAAACTAACACAGAAATTAGTATAGAAAGTACATTTCTCCCATAAAGAAATCCTAAAATATTCCCATTTGAAATCAGGCAGTAGAATGTAAATAAAAGAAAATTTCAATTCATATCAGTTAGTGGCAAAAATTTGGCAAAACCATTGTCTGTGATGCATTTGTCCTGCCAAACGTAAACTATGCCAAATGATAGTGTGGTCTTCAGGAAGGTGGTTTCCAGGAAGAACAGTGAAAGGAAAATGCAGGTGGTTTCCTTTAAACTGTACCTGGTAATATATTTAAAGGAGGCTTGGTGCCCGTAGCACAGTGGTTACGGCACCAGCCACATACACTGAGGCTGGTGGGTTGGAACCCAGCCAGGACAGTTGAATGACAATGACAACCACCACCACCACCACAAAAACATAGCGGGGCATTGTGGTGGACACCTATAAGTCCCAGCTACTTGGGAGGCTGAGGCAAGAGAATCACTTAAGCCCAAGAGTTTGAGGTTGCTGTGAGCTGTGAGCTGTGACACCACGGCAGTCTACCAAGGGTGACATAGTGAGACTCTGTCTCCAAAAAAAAAAAAAAAAGATATTTATAGGAGAGAGATAAACTCAAAAAAGAACTGGTCACAGTAGAAAAAGAATTTTCAGGAAATGAAAATAAAAGAATATATCTTTTCCAGTCAATCTGCGCAGTAAAATATTTCAAACTTAAATACAGCCTGAACCAATAGAAAAGAAATGCAAGGCTTTATAGAAATATAGGGTCTAACAACAAAGATCAAATGAAAAAATTTGGAAAATACATCAACTTTATTACGGTGGCACTTAATAGATTCTCCCAGTTATATGAAAAAAGATTTCTGGGAGTGGAATGTTTTTCAGCAATAGCCTAATATAGCTGAAATCCAGCGATTCAGTAGAGAGCGATTCTGTAGAGAGCTAAGGATGACTTGATGTTTGACAGACTTGTACAGAATAAAGTTCCTAGGAAAACTACCAATTTTTTGAGAAAGGATTATTGACAAAAAATGAACACTGCCAGCTGCCATGCAAAAGGACCAAGATGATTTTGGACATAAAAACAATTTTTGCTAATAATCCATGGATGGCAGTCACTCTAATAAAGTTGCCCAATCTCCAGAAATAGTTGATCACTTATGTATCTTGCCAAAATTGCTAAGTAATGTCATGAAAAATAAGCACATCCCTACAGGTTAGATCCATGACCAGAATGGGCATCGAACCCCATGAACCAGAAATGAGTCCAGTATGCTGACTTGTCTAAAGTTGGTTTTTATTCAATCAGATACTTTCGTGTTTATGGATAGGGATATGCTCTAATTTTGTTTTTTTAGCTTCTTTGTTTAATTCTACTTTTTAAATAATTCTTTATTCAATATTATCTGCCTTTCGTGTTTGCAGAAAATTCATTGCTTTAAAAAAAACTTTAACCAAAGTCAGGCATGGTGGCTCATGCCTGTAATCCCAGCACTTGGGAGGCCTTGCCTGAGCTCACAGGTTCAAGACCACCCTGAGCCAGAGCGAGACCCCCGTCACTAAAAAATAGCAGGGAAATGTGGCACGAGCCTGTAGTCCCAGTTACTTAGGAGGCTGATGCAAGACAATTACTTGAGCCCAAGAATTTGAGGTTACTGTGAGCTATGACACTACAGCACTCTACTGAGATGACCAACTCTGTCTCAAAAAAAAAACCTTTAATAAAATTTTAATACATTTGCTTTTATATCTGTATGTAGTATAAAATACAAATGGAAACTATTGTTTTAATTAATAGTCAATTGTCCATAGTTTCACTGTTTTGAGTGACTTGAAAATGCCATTTTTATTAAATGTCCAATTTCATTATTTATTGAGTCTGACTAAGGACTCTCATGCTAAATCTTCATTTATATGTTTCTGAAGAAATTAAACATTATGTTAATGTAAAATATACACATATTTTTTGTTTTGTTTTTACCTCACAAGCTAAATGTCCTCATTACTATTCTTCTAGATTAATTTTTCTGTGTTATGTTTTAGAGTTCTTTTTCTTTTACCTTCTTGTAGAAAATAAGGTGTTATTTTTGTTTAACTCTTCTCCCTAGATTCTCATGAATCTCTTCATCTTTATAATTCTTTGGTCTCATCAGATTTTGCTGATCTTACATTAAAATTTCTCAGTATACAAAAAGGTGTTATCTAAAGAATAATTTTCTTCTAATTTAGAAGGATATTTTCACCTCGTCTCTCTTTAAATAGTTTTTTTCTCCCGTTATTATCATTCCATTTTTTTCTGCATTTTTCATTCAGGGACCAAAACATTGTGAAGTTGGGTTTATGTGACATGTACTTTTTAGTCATCTTTTCCAAAAGCATTTTCTAGTCTTTAATTCCCTGCCTTTTTATGAAGCATCGGGTGTTATTTTCATGTTTGTCCTCGGAGCCTTTGGTGTGGCGTTCTACCAAATGATCTCTGTCCTTTTTTTACTAAATTACATACTAATTTGCTCTGACTAGTTATTATAAGTTGCTTCATTAGCATTCTAAATCACTTATCTTATTGTTATCTTAACACTTTGTTATTAAATTTAGTTCTATAGAGGGGAGACAACTGAGTTTGGGAACACATCCAAGAAATAGTTCTATATATCTCATTGATGATTTCATTGGCGAATTTCACTATAGTCACCACTGAGTTACTCCCCTCGGGAAGCTATGCATCATGGCCAGAGCCTAGTCTGCCCTTCCAAGAGATTTGGAAACTGTTTCTGGAGTGGCTCTTAGAGCTGTCATCTTATGAGCTCTGACAATTAAGTCTGTGAACTCACCCCAGGAAAAGTGCTGCATGCCTCGGTGCTGAATATCACTGCTGTCACCAGATGGTCACGGATGATAAAAGTGACAAGGGTGCTAAGAACAAACAGTGGAGAAAGGACAATCTCGTCAATAAATGGTACTGGGAATGCTGGATATCCACATGTGTCTACTTATATATCCACATAAGTAAAAAATGAATGCATACACACACCGTGGAATAATATTCAGCCATAAAACTGAACGAAATCCTGTCATTTGCAGTATCGTAAGTGATGCCAGGAGACATTGTATCAAGTAAATAAGCCAGACACAGAAAGGTAAACAAGGTCTCAGTGGTATGTAGAATCTAAAACAGTTGAACTTGTAGACGTAGAGAGTAGAATAGTAGCTACCAGGGGCTGGAGAGGGGATGGGGTAGGAGGAAATGGAGACAGGTTGGTCAACAAATAAAAAGTTACAATTATTCAGGAAGAATGAATCCCAGTGTTACAGAATAGGGTAATTATAGCTAATAACAAGGTTTTCTCTATTTCCAGATAGGTAGAAGAGAGGATTGTTAATGCGATCACTGCAAGGAAATGGTAAATGTTTCAATGTATGTATACGCTAATTACTTTAATTTGATCATGATGCTGTGTATAGGTGCACTGAAGTATCATGCCGTACCTCTTAAATATGTATATTTATTATGTTTCAATTAGAATTTTTTTTAGAAAAGAGAGACTGGTGACTGAGGACAGTTGTTTGAGGTTAATTCCATATTTTAAATGTAAAAGCAACACAAAGTTTAAGTCCTATTGATGGCTAGGCAGTTGTAAATTGCCTGTGTACATTAGGGATGTGTTTCACGTTCTCTGTATTGACAGGGAACTCTTTTAACCTGCTGGTGATAGCCCCAGGTTTGACTGATGCCTACTCTCAAGGCAGGTGGTGTGAGGAAACACAGACGTGTGCGTGCATGCACACCTACCCCCCACATAAACCTCAGCGTAGGGGGCTCTTGTCATGACTTTCAAAACAGTTTCTAACGGTCCATTTCTAAAACATAATAAGAATCTTCTCTGTGTTCTCCAACTCTGAAAATGTTACCGCAACTACCACGCTATGCAATGATTAAGAAATAAATTCTACATTCTAGGAGTGTCATTGAAGGAACAAGCCGCTGAGAATTGGGGTCAAAGTCCCAGAAACATCTCTAGTACCTCGGGACAAATTTATTTCACCAGAATGCTTCTAACGCTGGACAAGGTGGCCATATCTCAGTGGTTCTCAACCCTCCTAATGTCACGATGTATTTTTATTGTTATCGAGGAGTGGCGACCCACAGGTTGAGAACCGCTGCCATCTCTAGATGCCTCTGGTGGAAAGGTGATGGATGCAACTTTTTCAGAAGTTTGGGAAATATGAAAGCATCTGTCCAAATCCAGATGTCCAAAACCCTAACTTCACCTCTCAGTCCCTCACAGCACCTGCCCTTCATCCGGCTCTTCCTCCCCTTACCTATCTCCATTTGGTGGCGTTTGGAACATTAACCTTCAAACTGCAGCTTCCTTCTTCTCCTTTCTCTTTTCCTAGCTAGGATTAATTTTAATCAGATGGTAATTAAAATAGGCACTGCATAACCAACTCACATTTCTGCAGGTAATTAAAGCTTCTAGATTCATGCCTTTCCCCCCTCCCCGCTCTGTTAGAAGCAGTGACAGATAATTTGTATTTTTCTTTGCAGCACAATTCTTGTTGCAGTAATGGCTCTAGTTCCAATAAATCTCCTGCAAATAACTTGTCTGGGCTTTGGAATATAAGACAGAAATTATCAACTGTTCATTTGTTCTTCTTTTCCTTAAAAATGTATGATCCCCAATTGGACGCTATTGATTCTAAAAGCCATAATTTGTCATTGTTTTCTTTTTTTTTTTTTAATTTATTTTTTAATTGAATGTTAACTATATACATTAATGCACTTCTGGGGTACAGTGTGGGGTTTTCACATGCATTCTGAACTACTTCCATCAAACTGGTCAACACAGCCTTCATGTCATTTTCTCAGTT